>CATIWO010509520.1:0-11020 GCA_949673435.1 Macaranga tanarius
AATTTAGCTATGTGTTAATTGCAAATTGGATCTTGGGCAAGGAATTCTTCATTTGATGAAGAACTATGCAAGTGAAAATTTTTGTTTTTCACCCTCTTTGGCATACACCTTCCGCTTTAGTATGTTGCATAGCATGTTTCCCTTCAGTTATAATTTAAAGGATTTAAGTTTGATGTCATGGCTATATTTCCATATGCATAAGTTCATCATGTCTTCTATGTATCCTTACTCAAGAAGCATATGGGACCTTATAGTTCCTTTTCATCTAAGCTACCTCATGTTCACACAACTAGTGAATTTAAGCTAAAGCCATAAGTCATCTTGCAAACTAGGGAAATCAAAAGGAAAAGAGAGACAGTCAAGCAGGTCCTGGTACAGTGGGTTAACATGAGCCTAGAAGAAGCTACTTGGAAAGATTACAAGTTCTTGCAGTCTCAATTTTTAAATTTTTTCTTTAAGGACAAGGAAAATCTTCAAGCCGAGGGAAATGTCACGCTTTTAATATCTAATGAATTGAGGGATGGACCATTGGAGGAGTTAGAGGCCCAGCTTTAGTCCAGCCCATGATTGAAGATATTATCCAAATCCATAATAAAATAACATAATAGAATTGTTACAACTGTTATTTGTCCTTAGTCTGGAATATTCTTATTGCATGAATATATATCAAGAGAATGTAATCTAAAGAATTCTCATGAGTGAATGAATATAACAATTCTCTCTGCTCTCATTCTTTCCTTCTTTTTCTTCTTCTTTACTCTCCTCTTCTTCTACCTTTTCTCATTTTCACAGATTCTCATTTCTCTATTGTATAAATTGCTATTGGTTGCATGATAGTGTTATTGCCATGTTTATGATTATAAGATGACATAAGAGTTATAAAAGAGTTTTATATTTTTAAATATTGTTGTCATTTTTTTTGTATTTTACAATTATTTTTTATGGTAATGAATTATACTAGTTATGAAAAATAAATTTTGGATTGAACCTAATTTATATATATAAATTGATCCCTATAATTTTTTAATTTTTATAAATTGATCCTGGTGTCTTGTTTCCAATTTTTCGTAAAAAATGTCATTTCCTCTTATCCATTTTTCCATGTTCATGCTACCTTATTTAATCTTTAGGTACACAGACACATTGTCACACACACCTATAGAATGAATATTATTAGTTATAAAAAATAAATTTTGGATTAAACCTAATATATATATATATATATATATATATATATATATAAATTGATCTATATAATTTTTAAATTTTTATAAATTGATCCTAGTGTCTCGTTTTCTGTATTTTGTAGAAATCTCATTTCCTCGTAACCATGCTACCTTACTAAATCTCTAGGTACACATATACAAATACATACATACCATACATACATATATACATATACACACACATGTTTATGAACTCTAAAACCATTCATCCTAAATTTTAACAAATGTCTTATATTATTGTTTAATATTCACTCTTAAAACCTTAGATGTAAAATTATTAATTATTAATTTTTTAATTAATTTAAAAATTTGTATTTTAACAACGACACTTCTTTGCCTTCTATTCAACCTAAAACATCACTTTTTCTTTTATATCATATGTATTTTATTCTAACTAAAATACCAAGTTCTCTTTTATTTAATGTAAAACATCAAAAAAAAAAAAATTATCATCATTTGTGATCTCACAAATTCTCTATTTTTAGTAAAAAATTTTAATTCTTTTTACTCAACAAAATTATACTCTCTTCTTAGATTACACTCTCGATTACACTCTCTTTTTCAATGAGGTAACAATTTTTTTATTTATTTTATCAATTGCCTTTAAAATTTGTTCTACAATTTTAGCAATTTTTATTGTAGAAATTTTTATTATTATATATGCCAAGTTTTTACTAATAAAAATATATCAATAAATAAAATAAAAATATATTAATAATCAGTCCAGACAATACACAGATACATGACTAATTTTACTAAAGATTTGCTAAAAAAATTTAAAGGCATATAGCCATAAAGGATTAGTTTTAAATTTTTGTAGCTTTTTTTTTTGTCAAAGATAAAAATTTGATTAGTAAAAATAGAGATATATATAAGAAAAAGTGATTCAAAATAAAATACAATAAAACTTAATCTAACACAATAACTTGCATCTAAATTAGGCAAACTCTTTTTATATTTGAAGAGAAATTTCACCAAGTTGCAATAAGTTTTTTGCTTGAAAATACCGTTTGAACTCTTCATAAAACATCACTCCTTTTAATCTTAATGATATAGATTTTTTATATTTCAAGTCTCAAAAAGAAAGGGAAGGATTTTTATGGCTCTTGAGGCATTCAAAAACCTTTTACAATACCTTGTGATAGGAAGCCTAACATATGCGCAACTAAACTCATCTAATCTCTTCCCTACTGGTAGCCAACTTGATCTGCCAGTTAACATAATAAATCTCCCCGAAGACTGACTCTCGGTTTGCACTAAAAACCTACCTAGTCTTCACTTAATTTAGGCAGGAACTTGGGAACGTCTCCCTAGACCTATATCACACACATTGAATAGTCTGACACGCATGGGTAGGATGACAATGAAAGCCTGTAAAAAGTCTGTAAAAGACCCGCTGGGGTGCTCTTCCCGAGAAGCAGTCACGAGTCAAACTTAGGGAGTAAATTTTGCCTAGGTAAGCTCCCATATAAATATCACAACATCAGAAAATCAAAGGTAACTCTACTACTTTGCCACCCACAACTTCATTTCCCATAAAGTCAAACTCACATTGATTTGAGCGTTGGAGAGGTCCTGCCGGTGATCCTCCTTATCCTTTCTTTTTCCTTACAGGATCGAGCTCGGTAGGCGGTCTTCATAGTAGCCTGTCATCAATGGTGCGGTGAGCGCGATATAGCAAAAGATGTGGGAAATGAAGAATGTAGAGATCCAAACACCATAATACCTATGTCCACCATTTCAACCAACTAAAAGAGGGCAACACCATCTAACCTCATCTACCTCCTAAATAAACCAAACACCCAAGATCAACACCCACTGGAGCAACCAAACACACTTAATACCACAAACCATACTGGTACCAGTAAAAAAGTTAAACTTCATAGTGGAAGACATCCAAGAGGATCGATCAAAGATTAGGAAAGGAAATATCTCTCAAGGAAAATCCTTAGGGACCGAATGATAGATCGAATAACAAAGAGCTAAGAACACAAAAGAGCCCCAACATTTCAGTCACTCTAATAACTAAGCAAAAAAAATAAAAAGATTCAACTTGACAAAAGCAAAGAAAGACATACCCTAAACAAAAGGAAGTCAAGAGGAGGAAATGAAGAGAAAGAGGTTAGCTCCTCCACTAAATTTTCCCACACCAACAAGTTCATAAAACCAGTAGACTTAGATAAGAGAATTCAGAAAATTATAAAAAATATGGCTCTAGGGGCACCCGAGACTGACTTTTGCCTTCGTGATGCCTCTTACTTAGTAAACCATCTGATTAATGAACCTTTTCCACCCAAGTTTAAAATACCTCCCTTGGAGTCCTTTAATAGAATGACTAATCCACTTAACCATATTCATAACTTTTGTATAACCATACACCTACAGACTGCGTAAGACTCAGTCTTATGCAAAGTTTTTCCTACCACCCTCAAAGGGGTCGTACATGAGTAGTATCAAGGGTTGAGATCAAGTTCCATCAGCTCATTTACAGAGATGACCAAGTTATTACCACTTATGTTTTCACTAACATACTGATTAAGAAAGACTCATTCTACCTCTAAAAGCTTTACCAAAAGGAAGATGAACTACTATGAGATTATGTGGAATAATTCAAAACAGAAGCTGTGCAAATTGAAGGTTTTAATCACACGGTTGCCATCAAAGCCTTCACAGCTGGGACCACCTCTAAACTCCTTTATAATGATCTTAATCTGGTCCCACCTAGTAATTTTATCGAGTTAATGGTGAGGGCTCGTCGCCACATTCGCTTGGAGGAAGCATAGATCGTAGATAGGGAAACCCTTGATAGGAGAATTCCAAACCCTAAGAAGATGTAGGAGACAAACTGGAATGATAAAGAGAATAGGAAAAAGGTAATAGTGAATAACTAGCGTTGAGAGAAATCGGGAGAGACCAATGACTGCCTAAATATCATAGAGGTCAAAGATCTAGTTCATGGAGATTAAGGATATAACTGAGGTGAAGTATGAGACCAATTTATTTGTCTGTTATTTGAACTCTCATATTTGGCCATCTTTTTATAGTTAAAGAAAAATGAGATAAGTGTCATATATTAGTTTATTTACTTCTCCCAAAAAATGGCTTTGATTATATGAAAATTAATATGAACATAGATGTGTTGTTCTTTTTTTTTTTATTACAAGAGTATTTATTACTTGCTGAATAATTATTTATAAAATATTTTGAGAATGGAGATCATACTAAAACCATAGAAGACTAAACTATTAACCAGAAAGATAACTAGGCAACCAAGCAAAATGACTAGGGAGTTATTTTAGTCTAATGAAATCTATATCCCTAGTGACCAGCAAAATACTTTCTAGTATATTATGATTGATAATATAATATGAGTGTTAAGGCCATAAGGATAACACAAATAACACTTGGTCTCCAAATAATTATAAAGCTGAGACTAAGGCCACATATGGCAAAGACAGTCGGTCTCCAAAGAATATGTGCATGAGCCATAAAAATAGTTAAAATAGTACTTAGTCTCCTAATATAAAATAGCTGAATATAAAGACACATGATGACAAAGATAACTGTTTGCCATAAATACCAAAGTCACAAAAGACCAAATATTTGGTCCATTCACGAGATAAGTAGGTTATAATGATGACTGAACACTTTAGATCATGTTAAAAATGGCAATCGCCAACATGACTAAGTACTCCATATTATAAAAAAATGAATGAGTCGTAGGACGACGAAGACCTACTAAATTTCATAAATAAAGTGGAAGAGTCACAGGACGATGCAAACCCACTCAATCTCCTAAATAAAAGATAAAGTGGATGAGTCATAGAATGATGTAGATGTACTCGGTCTCCTAAATAAAAAAGGAAGTACAAGAGCCACTGGACGACATATACCCACTCAATCTCCTAAATAAGAAAGAAAGTGGAAGAGTCGTAGGATGACGTAGACCCACTCGATCTTCTAAATAAAAGATAAAGTGGATGAGTCGTAGTCTAGTAAGACATTATGACTACCCAAGTCATGCTAAGGTCGGTAATCCAACATAACCTATTCCATAATAAATATTATAGTCCTTTCATCAGACGATATTTTCAATTGAACATAAGGCATGATTTATGTCATCCTTATATAATTCAATCATATTATTTTTCAATCTTGAGTATATTGAAATCGATAACTCCTTATCAATTAATTTTAGTATGGCCATACATTTTATATTTAGTATGACTTATCAAGGGACCCATAGATATCTTTTTCATGATCAATGAGGGACAAATTCCTTCCTGATCACTTATATTCCTCAAATGATTCATTCTATATCCAACAACAATCTATTATATCATCCTATTAAAGACAACATTTGAATATGTCAAAATATAGAATTCATCATGTAAGACTCTATGATGATCTCAAGTCAGAGGACTAAACTAATATCATTATGATGACAATGGCTTATGACAATTATCCATGTAGTATTTTCATAGCGGGTCAATCCAGTATATCATATGTACCTATAATTTGACTTAGTACATCATAAACATGATCAGTAAAATATGATCATCAGTCAACCTCATACTAGTTTTCGTTCATTATTCTTCCATAATAATGACCGACTAGGGATGATTTATAATATAATTAAATTTTCATCTAGGAGTTTTACTATCAAGTCACACACTTGATGATCTTAGACAAAATTAGCTATTCATGAAATTTAAGAAAGTCAAAATGATAAAAATGCCTCTTTATTATTAGAATGCAAAATGACAAAGTCACAATATGGCCATAACACAATTGGCCTAGGGCACATCACTAACAAAAACTACAATAAAAAGGATAAACTAACTAGTTAAACAAACAAATCAAACTAAAAAAAAAGCAATGAAGGGGCTATTCATCAGCAAAATAGCTCAAAAACAGTCCCTCAATATTTTTTTTTAAAAAAATTATCTTTAAACTTTCTTTTTCTAATGGCTAGAGCTTCATTAGAAAAAGCGAAGATTTTTTAAATTTTTTCGGTTGAATCATGCCCAATTGAACCAAATTTGATAATCATATATAAAATTATTGTCTTTTAGTTTATACATTTTATTATAAGGGGTTTTATGATTTTTTTTTTAACAATTTCATACTTTATAATTTTATATTTATAGCATTTAGGTGGTAAATCTTTTTGTTCATGATTTTTTTCCTTCAGCATCTAAAAATTTTGATTTTTAATTTTAATTAACTTCTTATGATTTTAACTTAAATTTAGTAATAATGTCATTATATACAACGTTCAAGATCTTTATGTTAAAATAAAAATATGGAAAATATATTTGTTTGATATTTTCTCTTTTTTGCTATTATTACCACCTAAAATAACCATGGACAAATTTGCATTTTCTTTCTTTATCAAATTATATTAAAATTTTAACTTTTTATCTTCTCAAAAAATATTTAAAATTTTAAAATTTTTTGATAGAAAAATAAATCTTTCATATATTGAAAATTAAAAATACATTTAGATAATTAAATAATGTAAATAAAAGTACTATTCTTCAATTTATATTAAAATTTTAACTTTTTATCTTCTCAAAAAATATTTAAATTTTTTTAAAATTTTTTGACAGAAAAATAAATCTTTCATATGTTGAAAATTAAAAATACATTTAGATAATTAAATAATGTAAATAAAAGTACTATTCTTCGATCACATTAATAACTCTATTTTGATTTCCAATTCAACAATTCGGTTAGCAATTTGTAAGTTCCACTCGATGATATTGTTTAACCATAAATCGGCTCTCTGATCTTCAAATAAGTCTAACTGTAAAAATATCAACTTATAATGGAGAGATATAAAATTCTTAAAGGATAACTATCAAAATTCAGTGTTAAAAACTCAATGAAGGAAGGTTTAAAATTCTCAACAAAAAAAAAGCATAAATTAGAGATCTATATTTATTAGATGCAAATAATTTTAAAAAATAAATAAAACAGAAAAATAAGGAGGGGTCACCACTAATATAAGAGATAATCAACAATGACTAAAAATAATTTTTTTTTTTATGAAAAAGCAAAGAAAAAAAAGAGAATAAATAACTAGAATTGTTTAACTTAATTTTTAAATGTTTGATGAGAGAGATTATAAATTAAAAAAAAAATATCAGCTAAATATAGGATATTGCGGTTAAAAAAAATATAAAATACTGAATCATAAAAAACATAATAAACCGAATAATATTTAGGAAAATATATACAAATACCCTCTTTTTAAATTTTTTTAACTTAAATACCTCAAGTTTTCAAAAATTACCTCCATGTCTATTTTTATTTACATGCATGCCCTCTCTCTCCTTTTTTATTTTCTTCCATGTCTTTTCTTTTTCTCTCTTTTTTTCTCCTTTTTTTTCTCCTTTCTTCTCTTGTTTCTTTATTTTTATTTTCTTCTTTTTTTATTTTTATTTTTTCATCATCGTCTTTTTTTTTTCTTTTTTTTTTTATTTTTTTCTTCTTGTTGTTTTTTTGTTTCTTTTTTTTAAAAATGTTCTCCTTATTTTTTTTCTTTTTATATTTTTTTCTTTTTTTTACCAAAAATAAAAATACATCAATATGTCATTACCTTTTTTATTTTTTATTTTTTATTTTTATTTTTATTTTTATCATCCCCTTCTTTTTTTTTTCTTTTTTTTCTTCCTCTCTTTATTTTGTTATGTTTTTTTAATCTTTTCTTTGATCTCCTTATTTTTTATGTATTTTTATTTTCTTCTTATTTTCTTTTATTTTTATTTTTATTTTCTTTATTTTTTATGCAAAACAATATACAGTCGGTCCCATGCAGCCATGCTTATCATATAAGCATACGTTATGCAACACCCAATTTTAGGTTCATACAGATACAATTGTACTTGCAGTTAATTATCTGATCTTATCCAAATAATTTCTTCTAAGCCGAGTTTGTTTGTTTATTTCATCGCAATACGTTTTGCGATACCTTATTTGTTTCATTCACAAATATGGTGCATTGCTTCTAATGCGTGATTGTGTTTTATTCCTTCTCTACTTGAATATCATTCACTAATTGAGGTTATACCATTTGTGTGTCAACATAAATTCGATGATTAATGGTATTCGATATTAATGATTAATTTGGTTTATACATCTAAATTGGGTTAATGAACATTCAACAAAACCTAATTTAATTGAGTATGACTTTAAAACACTTGTATGAATCTGATTTTCATTAATGAATTTAGACAATTGAAAAAATTAACTAATTTTCAATGAAATTAATTTTTTCTTTGGTCTCCTTATTTTTTTTCTTTTCTTCATTTTTATGTATTTTTATTTTCTTCTTTTTTTATTTTCTTATTTTTTTCCTTATTTTTTTCCTCATATCTTTTCTTTTTCCCTTTTCCTCTTTTTTTTCCAGTATTTTTCATGAAATTGAACAAAAATATAAAAAATTATTTGATATAAAAAAAATAAATTAAAAGTATACGAAAAAATATATAAAAAATAAACAAAAAAATATATGAAAAATAGGACAAACCCAAAATATATATAAGGAAAGGTCATAAAATTGTAGTGGACTATTTCATATGCGGAAAATAAAATAAAAGTAAACTAAAAGTATTTAAAATTTCACTGTTTTATATAAAAAAAAAACTGAAAATTTTATTGATTAGTGTTATTCATTAATTTTACAGAATTGTAGCAAACTGTTTCATATATGGAAAATAAACGAAAAATATTCAAAATTTTACTGTTTCATATACGAAAAATAAACTAAAAGTATTCAAAATTACAACCATTTCATTCCTATTCCAACTTCTCTTCATGTATTTCCTCATGGTTACCATCACAAAGGAACAAAACATAATAATTCTAGCTAGGTTGACTATTGATGAGTGTTCAGGTAAAAAAAAAAGCTTACTTGACTAAAATTTTAATGTCAATTAAATAATATAAGTATTATTATTATACATCACTTGCATACCAATTTTTTTTTTTTGAAATTATGTATATGAATTGTTTGATATACATAATATGAACAAAAAATGAATAAAAAATATTTAAAATTAAATGAAACTAAAATATTAAATATATTTTTAAAAAAATAAGAGACATTTAATAGTCTATTGAGACTGCTATGTCTGTTGGTGTTGTTGCTTTATGGTTTATTAGTTTATTAGTTTCATTTTGGTTGCTTTTTGGTTGATTTTTGGTTTATGATATTATTTTTTATGAATATATTTTTTAAGGTGTTAATATTCTGTTTAATGATAAGGGTAATTTTGAGTGTTGTGGAAGACTTAAGCCGAAGGACAAAGGCAAATTTGAAGTGATTCTTGTTTATTAGTTTCCTTTTAGTTGCTTTTTGATTTTTTGATATGCTTTTGTATGATTATTTTTATTTTTAATGTGTATTAGTTTAATTTATTAGTTTCATTTTTGGTCGCTGTTTGGTTAGTTTTTGGTTTTTTATATTCTTTTGTATAATTGTTTTTGTTTTTGATTTATATTAATTTAGTTTATTAGTTTTATTTTGGTTACTTTTTGGTTGATTTTTGATTTATGATATTATTTTTTATGACTGTATTTTTTAGTTTGAAAATATTATTTTAATGATAAGGGTGATTTTAAGTATTGTGGAAGACTTAAATCGAAGGACAAAGATAAACTAATTGAAAGTCTGTTAGCGTAGTTGTTAAGATAAGAAGTGATTCTTGTTTGGTATATGTTATTTATATTTCGAATTTATTTTTTTATCTTTATGGTTTATTTTTGGTTTTTGATTTTATTTGCGATTTGTTGTTTTTAAGTTAGGATAAAAAAATATGGAATACGATTCAATTGATGTTTCTAATGTTATCAGTAATATAATTAGAGCTATTGGAGCTATAAGTGGTGAACTTGTATTTTTTTTTTGTCCTTTTTATTTTTTTATTTGAATTAATTGAGTTTATTAGTTTCATTTCGGTTGCTTTTTGGTTGATTTTTGATATTATTTTTTAGGGTGATAATTTTCTGTTTAATGATAAGGGTGATTTTGAGTGTTGTGGAAAACTTAAGCCAAATGACAAAGGCAAATTTGAAGTACAAATACAAATTTGAAGTGGTTCTTATTTATTAGTTACATTTTGGTTGCTTTTTGGTTGATTTTTGGTTTCTGATATTTTTTTTTATGAATGTATTTTTTAAAGTGATAATATTCTATTTAATGATAAGGGTAATTTTGAGTCTTATGGAAGACTTAAGCCGAAGGACAAAGGCAAATTTGAAGTGATTCTTATTTATTTGTTTCATTTTGGTTGCTTTTTTATTTTTTGATATGCATTTATATGATTGTTTTTATTTTTGATTTGTATTAGTTTAGTTTATTAGTTTCATTTTTTTATTGGTTTTTAGTTTCTGATATTCTTTTGTATGATTGTTTTTGTTTTTGATTTGTATTAGTTTAGTTTATTTGTTTCATTTTCGGTTGCTGTTTGGTTGGTTTTTGGTTTCTAATAATTTTTTTTTATTGTTTTTGTTTATTTGTAATAGTTTAGTTTATTGTAGGCGGCGGGGTTCAGCGTGCGCCCAAGTGTTCGGCGACCACGGCACTGTGCGGGCTCAGGGCCCACTAGGAGTACAACGTTGGACCTCTTTTTTTTTAAAAAAAGGCTATGGTTGGAGAATGGAGTCGCCACCCGGATAAAACCCGGGACACACTTTACAGCAACTGGATTCCACGGAGGAAGCCCAGCAGCCGTCCTCAGAGATTGGGTCCGAAAACTGGGTATGGGCTTTTAGCGGCCCACCCGACC
>CATIWO010509793.1:0-60682 GCA_949673435.1 Macaranga tanarius
TATAAAGTTCAGAAGCTATATATCATCAATTTCTACTATACCCTTGAATCGCTATGTAGTCCTTTTCATCTTCTTCTGCTACTTCTGATCCTTCTTCTTCTTCTTCTTCTGATGCGGCTTGGTCTTCTTGGCCTCTCTTCTCTTTTATGTTATTTTTATTCTTCTTACGGAAATTCGTTTTCAGAAAAAAGCCACCAAGCTCTACGGAGCCGGAGCCTACTTGTCTAGAAAAATACGATGTTTTCCTTAGCTTCAGAGGTACAGACACTCGCGATAATATTACTAGTCATATCTTCACTGCATTGGATGCAAAGAAAATTGACACATACATTGATTACAGACTTGAGAGAGGAACAGAGATTTCAGATTCACTTATAAAAGCAATTCAAGAGTCCAAAATCGCCGTTGTTATCTTCTCAGAGCACTATGCAGATTCCGAATGGTGTTTGAAGGAGCTTTCGAAGATTGTTGATTGCATGGAAAAACGGGGGCAGACGGTGATACCAGTGTTTTACAAAGTTGAACCAGCCCATGTTCGTCATCAGAAGGATAAATTTGGAGAAGCTTTTGAGGAGGTTAGAAAGAAATCGACAGCGGACGAGGTGAAGAGCTGGAGAGCTGCGTTGAAGGCAGTTGCTAATTTGTCTGGCTATTCCTCATCTGCAATCAGGTATAAATTAACCATTCATTTTAATTTTTTCAGAAATAAGGTTAATGACATATACAAAACTTTACAAGATCTATATATATATATATATATATTTACTTGATATCTAAGATCAAGTGCACAATTTAACATTAAAAAATTATATTTTTATAATATTTGTATACTGGGGATTGATGAAGATGAGTCCCAATCTATTTCTATTTTTTAATTAACCTTATCAGTTTAAATTTTTTTTTTATTTTTTAAAATAGAAATAAAACCTTAAAAAATCAACCACCCATAAATTACCGATCCCCAAATCAGACCATATACATAGTAACTGTGGAAAATTAACTTAATTAAATTAAATGGAAATAAGAAGCACTGGCAGTGGCTACCATTGTTTCATTAATTTTTTAAATTAATTTTTTTTATCTTAAAATTTAACTTACAAATTAATAAAATAATTCTAATTTTTATTTATTTTGAAACTTTTTGTTATCTTTTTAATTATTCATCTTAGTATTTTATTTTAATTAATTAATTATTATTATTGTACATATTAAAAATATATATGCTCTATCTACAAAAAGCTTTTAATAAAAAAATTAATCAAATACAATCACTGACATAATTTTATAAATTATTTAATTAATTTATAGTTTTTAATTTATTAAAAATTATTTAATTATTTATTTTAAAATAATTTTAAAAAATATATTTTTTTACATTCTACGCAACATATATATTATTAACTAATGTCGAGTTTTAAAATTATTAAACTTAAAATTTCAAAAGTATCTATTTACCTAATTAAGCATTCCCTTAAAAGTTTATATTTGAATTATTAAAAATTCTAATTAATTTTTTTTTTTTAAACAAACTTGCTAAAGAATAATCAGCAAACAGAACAGAAGATAAAGATTGGGGCGGATAAACCCAATCTTTTCGATCATCCTTTAGCATAAGAGCTACTCTTGCCATATGTGAGCAGCCTTATTCGCTGATTTGAAGACAAATTCAACTTTAACTTCAGACAAACAATTTAACAACATAAAAATATCCAACATTAAACAGCTAAAATAACTAGAACCATCATGAACATCTTGCAAAGCTTGAACCATAGGCAAACAATCCATCCATACAATTACATTGTGCCACTACATCTACATCCTATTGACCCAGGACAGAACCTCCTTTAATGCCATAGCTTCAGCTTCCGAGACCAGACATTTACCAACTTAGAATAGTTTAAAATTTTAATTCTCAAAATATGCAGCACCTAAAATAATTTATCGTTTTAGGGTGTTTTTATGTATATGAAAAAAAAAAACGCAACTTCAAATAGTGTTTAGGGAATGGGACAAAATTTTCCCCTATCAAAATGCTACTTTAAATAGCGTTTTGCTGCCCTGACAGCCCATGAGCAAAACGTTACTTAGAGTAGCATTTTCGAAATTTTTTTACTTTTTTTATTTTTTTTACAAGGGCAAAACGTTGCTACTTGAAATAGCGTTTTGCCCTTTTTTTGTAGAGCCAATAATGTTTGTTTTCTTTTACAAGGGTAAAATGCTACTTGAAGTAGCGTTTTACCCTTTTTTTTACTTTATTGGATCTGCATACATGGTGCAGAGCCAATAAATTTTTTTTTTACAAGGGCAAAACGCTACTTAAAATAGCGTTTTGCCCTTTTTTTACTTTATTGGCTCTGCACCATGAATGATGTTTTTTTTTTTTTTTGTACAAGGGCAAAACGCTACTTCAAGTAGCGTTTTGCCTAAACGCTACTTCAAGTAGCGTTTTGCCTAAACGCCACTTCAAGTAGCGTTTTGCCCTAAACGCTACTTTGACTAGCATTTTCTTTATCTGACCATTCATTTACCTAACATCATCTTAAATTGGGAAATTTTTTCCTTTTTTACCTATAATTGGTATATTCTTTAATAATTACCATATTTTGAGAATTAAAATTTTAAACTACCCTAAATTGGTAAATGTTCCGTCTCGTGATGGCTACAAAACAAGAAAACCCTCCCAACCAGACACCCATGGTCGTCTCGTAACTCATCCCATACCAATACTTGGGACCTCCAATAGCAGCGTCCACATTTACCTTAATAGTATCATTTTTCAGTGGAACCCAAGCTGCATGACCTGAACAAATCGGTGATTGACCTAAAAACCCAGGCAACATGTGAGAAAGAACAGCTCTGGCTCTCTGCCATTGAAGTAGGATACCCGAAGCTCGATTTAGAACTTGGCGAGGCTGGGTATACTGATTCCCCCAAATCAAATCATTTCGGCTTTGCCAGAGACTCCAACTAACCATCGCAAATAACTCTATCAAGTGAGAGTTTGCATTAGCAAAAATTTTCATACAAAGCTGTGGGAAGTCTTCAATACTATAAAAGAGATAATAAATACCTAAGAGTTGCCAACAGCAAATGGCATGATGACACCGAATAAAATAATGGTTAATAGACTCCACCTTTGAGTTACACATTCTACAAACCACTTCAATCTCAACACCCCTTCTACACAGTTGTCCATGCTAGGCAACAAGTTGCTATATGCCCTCCATATAAATACCCAACATTTTTGTGGGATATGAAGACGCCATGCCTTAACCCAAAGATCAGAACCCGACACCTGTATATTGTTTTGAGAGAGCCGGTAAGTAGATTTCATATTAAAATACCCTTCGCTATATGCTATATGCTATCCACATACGCTTGTCATCTCTAAAACTATTCCCACAAGGTATCTATTGAATCAGAGCCCCATCTCTATCATTAAATAAATCTGCAATTAGATCCACCTCCTACCCACTTCCATCAACTTTCATAAGGCTAGCAACTGCCCTATTTTGTAACTTCTCTGGAAGAGCCGTTTGTATCATCCCCATCCCCTCCTCCAATAGCCTTGGGTCCTTGCCAATTCTCACTGACATACCATTCTCAATTTGCCACTTACATCCTTTTCTAAGCAGTGGTTATGCAGACACTAAGCTATGCCAAATGAAGCAGCCCCTAGCATGTTTTGCGGCTTAAAGAAACAAATGCTTGGGAAAATATTTGGCTTTAAAAATCTGAGCCAGTAACGATGAAGGCATAGTCATCATTCTCCAGCCTTGTTTACAAAGCATAGCCATATTAAAATCATGCACTTTCCTAAAACCCATACCCCCATATTTTTTTTGGAACACATAAGTGATCCCATGACATCCAATGGATACCCCCTTAAGTTCTTCTATTTTGACCCCACCAAAAAGAATTTAGTATTCTCTCAATATCCTTACACATTGTAAGAGGAAGCTTGAAGTCTTGAACACTTACATCACTACAAAGGATGGGATTGAAGCATTGATTTGATAAGAGTTTCCTTACCTACTGCCGAAAGAAATATGTTCTGGCAATTATAAATTCCAGCCCATATCCGAGTCTTCAAGTAAGAAAAAATTTTACACTTACGTCGCCCAATCATAAAGGGTAGCCTAAGATAAGTACCTCCACAATCTATGTCAACAACTCCCAATGAATCCTTCAGTCGAATTCTATCATCTTCTTTAGTATTCGGACTGAAAAAAATGGCAGATTTATGATAATTAATCAATTAACCTGAAGTTTTAGAATACTGATCGAGAACCTCCTTGACATGAGCGTGTTCTTCAAAATTGGCTTTAAAAAATAAAAGACCATTATCGACAAAGAATAAATGAGACACCGCCGGAGCTTTGCGAGCCACTCTACACCCAGAAATTAATTTAGCACTCTCCTTTTCCTGAAGAAGACTGAGACCCTCTGCAT
The DNA here is from genome assembly GCA_949673435.1 of Macaranga tanarius. Classification (NCBI taxonomy): domain Eukaryota; kingdom Viridiplantae; phylum Streptophyta; class Magnoliopsida; order Malpighiales; family Euphorbiaceae; genus Macaranga; species Macaranga tanarius. The sequence continues at coordinate 4,453 of CATIWO010509793.1, forward strand.
AAATAATGAACAGATAAGGGGATAATGGATCTCCTTGTTTAAGACTTGTGCTCGGATCAATAAGATCACTTTCCTAAGACCCGGAGTGCACCATATATTTAACAGTAGACACATAAGTCATAATAAGGTTAACCCATCGCCTACCAAAACCCATAGCCAACATTATATCAGATAAAAAACTCCATAAAACCCGATCATAGGCCTTGCTCATGTCTATCTCAATGCTGTAAAACCCTCATCTCCTAGAACCTTAGATTTCATTGCATGCATACATTCAAAAGCAATCAAAATATTATCAGTAATCAATCTATTTGGGATAAATGCGCTCTGAGTATCCGAAATAATACTGGTTTTAAGTTGATTGGCTAAAACTTTTGCTATGATTTTATAGAGCACATTGCATAGAGCTATTGGTCTTAGATCCGTAATAAATATTGGTGGATTTTTTTTGGGGATCAAAACAACAGCAATATTATTAATAGCCCCTGGCAAAACACCCCTATCAAAAAAGTCTTGGACCACTCTAATCACATCCATATTAATATGCATCCAAAATTTATCGAAAAAATAAGGAGTTAAACCATCTATACCTGGGGCCTTGTCTGATTACATACTAAAAACAACTCTTCTCACCTCTTCTTCAGTGACTCTAACCATAAAGTCAGTATTATTCTCCTCTGTAATTTTCTTAGTGACGAGGTTAGCAATAGTAGACTGAGAAGGAGAGTCAGATGTAAAAAGAGACCTCAAAAATTGAACAATATGATCTCCAAGACCTTGAGACCACATAAACCAGCACCCATCCTCATTTTTCAACTTCAAGAGTTTATTATTCCACTTCCTGTGCGAGGCAACACTGTGGAAATATTTACTATTAACATCCCTATCCTTATACCAAAAAACCTTTGCCCCATTGCTTCCAGTAAATAGCTTTATTATGAACTGATTGATTAAGCTTTTACTGCCAATCCTGAAATGTCTAAACACCCCGTTGATCTCTCCTATCTCGGTATTTCCACTTCTCCTATCTGTACAAGGAAATATGACACCGAAAATTGGTAGGTGCTGCTTAGACCAGTTCTGTAGGACAACAGTGCAAGAACCAATTTTTTCTATAATAGGAATGTTCACATCAGAAATCCAATGGGCCAAAACTACCTCTCTACAGCTCACATCGTTGGCCTAAAAGTTTTCAAACTTGAATCTACGTCTGCTAGAAAAAATAGGTTGAGGTCTCAAAATTAACAGAATAGGGAGGTGGTTTGAACAACTCGATTCCAATGAATGCAAAGAAGCCCTTCAAAATCTGTTAAACCAATCCGAGTTTGCCATAGCTCGGTCAAGTCTCTCCCTGATCCAGTTTGAAGTGCCATAACCCCTATCCCAAGTAAATTGACAACCCTTGAGATCAACATCCGAAAGACCCGCAGTCGATATAGCATTGCGAAAGCCATGCATTAGACGTAAAGGTTGAGCAAGGCCCTCCTCTTCTTCAGATAAAATATCATTGAAATCACCCATGAGCACCCAAGGAAGAGAAGATTTAGTAGCCAAGAAACGAATAAGCTCCCAAGAGTGATGCTTATCAACTCGACGTGCATGACCATAATAGCCAGTAAAACCCCATTCAGCACCCCCAAGGCAAATCTGAACGTCAATATAATGATCATTATAACTGAGAAGACTAATACCCCGTTTGGCATTGAGTTTTGAGGGAGAAAAAGCTGGTTTGGGAAGAAAAGTGCTTTTCTCAGGTGTTTGGTTAAGGTACAAAACGCAGTTTTGAAGAAACAAAACCCTGATTTGAAAAAAGCAAGTAAATGGTGCTTTTTGAAAAAAGCTGGTTACAAAACAGCAGTTTTTTAGTTTTTATCTCAAAAATACCCTTATAAATTCGTTGAATTACAATAATACCACGATATAATTGTATAGTACTATTCATTAAATAGTAAATTTATCTCTATTTTATTTAATTGTTATTTTGATAAATTTTATTGTATAACATAAATTAAATAAATGTATGTGTGATATTAAAAAATTAATAAATATTAAAAATAATTTATTAATTATTAACATAAATAAATATTAAAATTACATTTTTAAAAGTGTTTATCCTTTTTAGTCATTTTACTTAAAACAACACTTTTATAATAACTTTAACCAAACACATATACATCTACTTTTTTGCTAAATAAATTATTACCAAACACATAAACTGTTTTTTTTATCAGCACTTTTTAAATCAGCACTTTTCAAATCAGCAACAGCATAATTCAACAGCAATGTCAAACAGACCCTAAGGGTGCAAATATACTATAACTATAAATCATGTATATATGTTTTATTTAATTAACTATCACACTGTATTTTCTAAAATTTTCACATTACATGTTTAAAAAATTTATTTACTATATACATATATTTCATTCGAAGTCATTTAACTAATAATATAATTAGACATGTATGTGAAGAAATGCGTTATGTTCTTAATCTATGTATGTTTTTTTGGTATAATTTGAAAAAATTTATTTCTTCTTAAATTTAGGAAATAAGAGCAAACTAATATGATGGTACCTGTCAAAAACATTTTATTTCAAATGCTTGTAATTTAACAGTTAGCATCATGTCAATAAATAAAGGGCTATAATAAAACTAGACAAATATATTACATTTTATTTTTTACTTGGAGAATCTCCACAGCTCATAATGTAAAATAAACAATTAAAGACATGATCTTATGTGATCCTAAAATCCAAAAAAAAGAAATTGACTATAAAAATTGGGGTATAATGATAATTAAATAAGAGTTAGTATCCTCCAAATATGGAGCTATCAGGGAACATATCTTGTCATAACAAGCTGGTAATGTTACTTTCCATGCTAACCACTTTGCTTGATCAACTGCCATTTTGTGGAGTTGCTTGAACCATTATCTGTAGATGGGATTTTTGGCTTTTACTATCGACCGTCCAAAATCCCTTATAAAATTAATTAATATCTTTATATATGGTATTACATCATTGCACAAAAGAAAAGATTATTGGGAGTGAGGGAATGCTCTAGTTGTGATTTTGCAGTCATATTTTTTTTTCATGAGGGGCTAATTTTAAAATGAAAGAACTGCTTTTTTATTGTGTATTTCATTGATATTTAATTATCTAATATTTTTATTAATAAAAAAATTATTCTTGGCAAAATTTTAAGCTATATATATATATGTATAATTTTGATATATTCAAGTAACTATTATAATTATAAATTTTTAGGCCAAATTGAGAAAGAATCTGACCATGGAACATTAATATATCCTACAAGCTACAGCTGTTTATTAACTGTTTAATTAAGTGAGGTTGAATATGAACATGCAACTCAGCTTTTGAGTAAAAATTGACCATAGAGTTGTGACATTTGGCTGGTTCAGTTTTGGTTTCTTTGTGCCATTACTCATTAGTACCACCAACCCATAAATTTGAAAAAAAGTCTTATCGTTATATTATTATATCATAGATTTTTTTAAGGTAGAATAAGTGAGTTGTATGGTATACTTATTCGTTACTAAATGATTCTTTTTCTTTTTATTATTCGAATATATCATCAAAGATTTTGCATTTAGAGTATAGAAATTATATTATTCTTTTTTTTTTTTTTTTTGGGTGGTCGAGGAAAAGACGTTTGGTTTCCATTCATTACCTTAATTGGTGAGAAACTACACATAACAGTATTAGAATTAAAGTTTTTTATTTGCCATTTATTCTCCATCTTGTTGCAATAGCACCATAAATGCTATTGTACAAGAGCTCTTTGGTGAAGGAATATGAAATGAAATGTATATTGTATTAGGGCAACACCTCGTTTTTTTTTTTTTTTTTTTTTTATGGATTTACTTGCAAAAGATGTTTATTAATGAACTTCGTACTCTATGAAAGTGAAAAATAATTAAGCCAATAACTATTGTGATTAGTTAGCATGAATTATTTTTATTTAAGCGACGTTTCGAGTTCGACATGTGATGTACACAATCACATTAAATTAGTTATTGGAAAATTTTACTGCTCTTATCGTTATATTCATGTCAAACTGAATTAATTAAAGTACAATAAATTTTAAACGTGGGTAGTGCAGATCCAAAAAATGATTAAATTTTCATCCTAAGAGTTGGAGGGATCTTACTTTTAACAACTCATCTTTAGTTTGTGTCTAAAAAAGAAAATGAATGGGAGAAATGGCGGATCAGCATTTGAGCATTTTCAAGAGCACCTTTTTACTCTTATTCCTTTTGCAGTTTTATTTTCGTTTTGATAGTATGAGAATCTAATTCTTCAAATTGCGTGCTCCATTTCTCCACAGTTTTTTTTTTTTCACAAAAGAAAAGGAATTGTTTAGCACGTGACAGTCGCCAAAACAACAGTAAGCTTTTGAATTGGATGTTGCAGTCGGCTCCTCAAGAAGCCACCCACTTGTACCAAAGATTGGAAGGTATGGGTATGGCCACGCCAATCCTCCCTTTCACACGCAGCGACACAATAATTTGGGGCTCATATTTAGTACTTTGGTCTCTTATATGAATGTGAAAGAATCAAAACATTGCAACCAATTATAGTTTGAATGTTGGACATGCACATTGATTCAACATGTGTAGATAAATTTATTATCATCGTCTAACTTGTGCTTTCACACAGGCATGCAAGCGGCCATCAAGGGTTTAACATTGAATTCAAAAATAATTATATCTGGGTTGAAATATAAAATACATAGCTCAGAATTGTCTGTGGTATTGTCAAACAATTAAACAAATATAATTCACCAAAAGATCGACAGACAGTGTAGCATGTAACATAAACCTACAGGGATTCTCCACGTGGAAAGTGTGCGGTAATATGCTAACATACCTTGCAACTCCTCCTACAGTATCCAGGTAGTTCTGGAGATCCTACCATGTATTCTGGGTTTTTGGTGCATTCGCCCAGGGCTGCCCACCTATCACAACTGTCATTCTTATCTGTGCAGTTCCCACCAACTTCTATGTTCTTGTCAAATGAATCCACATGAATCCACTTTGTGGCAGACCATTTCTCCCCCTCAATCACTGGGCATCCAGCATGGAGACTGTCTGGATCCGGGATAGCTGTTGGATGGAGACTAAAGAAGAGAAGGGCATCGCCTCTTCGTGGTTTCACTGAGTAGAAGATATCAATAAAATTTCACATTTGGCCAATGAAATTCAGGAAATTAAATTTATAAAAAGCACTTGCAACAACCTGCAACTCCTTTCTTTGCACATTCAGAGAGCTGTTCATGACTTCCAGCAGCCTTACGACGTGGAGGTTCCTGTTGCAAGTTGTTCATTAAATGAAATGATGTCCCATCTAGTCAACAGCAGGAGACAAGCAGGTAGCCAATAATTCATCCCTCTCGTCCCAACCCTCCAACATACCCTCTAGACTTTGATGACTATATGACATTTTGAGCAGTCCAGCCAAAAATCATGTGCTATTCCAAAAATTACAAAGATTAACTAATTACTGTTGGAAAGTTATCTCAATAGCTTCACCTTTGCAATGCTTTCTAAGTTCAACAAATTTTTAAAATTGATTTGACAAATCACGAAGAGGGGACATTACAAAAGCTGCAGCTTATACGAGAGAAAGCAGACAAATAAATGCTTGTTTTTGCAGATCGACAGATCCAGTTAGTTTTTTCAGAGAACATCAAATCAGGAGAGAAACGGACTGCTTACATGCTATGAAGTGTAACATATCTAAGAAATCTTCATGTCTACAGGTGTACATCGATAAAAATATAAATAGATAAGAGCACTTGCAACTACCTCTGCATTAGGGAACACAGTTTCCCCGCCTTTAGTCACATCAGTAAGATACATGAGCACAGTTGCCATACGGTGTCCACCACGGGCAATATTAACCTTGTCAGCAAAGTAATCATAATGGGGATCATACTTCTGCCCATGTTCATATCTCAAAACTTGAAGGTCTTCCCCATTTTCTGCAAAGGAGGATTCGAGAAAAGAAAGATGATCGGCGCATATCTTGCAATACACAGAAATTATAACATATGGCCTCCACTCGGTAAATTTTGGAAGTCACCAATGATGGGAAAAAAGAATGCTTAAGATAAGTTGATGACCTATAATCCCTTGTTAAAGAATGTTAATAGATCATCAAAATACAGAGGTTTTCATATTTAAGTTTCTTACTTGTTTTATCACACAATTATATATGCCATTGTTTTCGTAAGCCAAAGTTCCAAAAAATGCTAAGGTTTTGGAAAAATACTTGAAATTGGGTAAATTATCTAAATCATTTGACATCATGGTGGGTGTTTTTCATAAAATATGCCTAGTCACAGAATTGTTGAGATTTTAAGTATGTGTGTTCTAAGCTCCAAGTGCCAACACCACAAATCATTCTATTATAACTGAACTTGAACAAGCATTTATATCTCAAATCTTTGGCATTAGTTGCCTTAGTTTCACTTGCCCCCTATACTCATGGAATATAATTACCATCATGTAGAGTTCCCAAAATGAGCAAGAACTATGAAAACCAATATGTAACTGAACGTTGCCAAATTTGGCTTCAAAACTAACAACACAGTGAATCATTTTCAGATTGAAAATATGAATTATGATTAACTGATAATATAAAGATATAAACTCGTGAAAAAAAAAAACTGGTCTTCTATAGTAGCACACCTTTTGGAAGAAAAGTCCATGTTGCAATTTTCTCCTCTATACCTGCAACTATTGGATCCTATAAAAAGTGTATAAAGCACCCCCAAAAAAAATTAGATGTTATATCACATGATAAATGCAGAATGCTCAGCAGAAAAGAAAAATTATGATGACAAAATTATTTATAAGTTGCCAAAGCCTTAATAAGCTCACAATCTTCCAAGCATCAGTGCCATAATGCATTGCAATATTGAGTCAAAATGTAGCATTACGGATTCATTACAGATGAAGTCACGAAAGAGAAGCAGTCATGACAGAACGAGGTATATTTCTAGAGGTCTTTAATTGTTCATAGAGACATACAAATCGCCCATTAAAAATAAATAAATAAACACAATTGCAAATAAGTTGACATACATAAAACCTGAGAAATCTTACGAAAAGATATTTTTTATTTGAAAGAATTCAAAAATAGAACATTATTAAAAGCCTAGCAACTATCATCTTATCTAAAAGTAAGAAACTCGTCAAGATTCCGACATAGCATCTCCAATAGAAGGATTCTGCTTGTACAAATGCATTACCAAAACTAGTTCTCTTGCTTATATATGGCAACCCAAGTCGATCCGATATATAGAAATAATATCAACTTAAACTCAAAATGCTAATTAACCATATCTTATTTAGTTATAGATTGATTAAATTAAATCCTAAACATTAAATAATGCCTATATAAATAGCAACGAAGTAAATAAAGAAACAACCTTTCCTTTAGTAATAAACATCCCAGAGCTTGTTCTAACTTCACTAAGCTTGCTCTTTCCACTCACATTATCAGCCACTGCAGATCTCTTCAGCTCAGATTTCGCCTAATTTATCAAAATAACAATCAATTCAACTGCATAATTAGCAAAAATACAAAAAGAAAAATAATTTAATTGTTGATCTCACCCACCAGAGAAATTATGTGATCGCATTCTAAATCAGTAAGAAAACCTTCGTACACAAAAGCCCTGAAAAATCATACAAAAAAGATTCAATCTTTCCCTGTCGTTTTTTATTTTCCACAATTTTCTTGGCAACCAAACACAGGAGAAAGAAAAAAGAAGGCACCTTGGCTTCCATGAAACTTGTTTGACTTTAGAAGGGTCGATGATGGAACTCGAAGAGCCTGCATAAGAGCTAGATTTATGTAAGGTTAAAGAGATCAAGAGCAAAAACGAGAATTTAAGAGGATTTAACATAGCTTCCATCGGAGAAGATTGCCCACGAAAATGAAAATGTCAAATATTTTCCCGGAAAAACTTTATGGAACTAATAATTGTTAAGTATCCAACAGTCATTTTCGCATTAAGATATTAGTAATACGTGTTCTCTAAAGGAACTATAAAACGACGCCGTTTGTACTTTATTTAGTACATTTAATTTTCATGGCATTTCTATTTTTGGAAAAACAAAAACTATAACTAAAAGCAATAATGTCATTTATTGCTGCCTAAAAGAATCTATACATGATTATATAAAATTTAACTTTAATTGTCAAGTAAAGATTAATCTATTTTAGCTGGCAAAATTACTTAAGCAAAATTATTCTCTCTTAAGTGATCAGTCATATCTATTTTTTTCGAAATTTGGGTAACATCAAATGTTGCTATTCAATTTAAGAAGCATTCTAGATGAATTGATTTTGTTTGCAAATTTCTGTTATAAATTGCCTGTAAAAATTATAAAAAAAATACATTTATAAAGTTTTCATCACATAATTTCTCCTTCACATTTTGATCATGCATTCATGCAGCTGAATTCTTGATATTAATCAACTGGTGTGCATTACATTGTTAATCTCTATATCGGTATACATTTTTTTCCTCTTCGTTCAAACTAGTCCTGTGATTTCGGCCCCATGTTGATGAGTATTAACTCTTTTCTTCTCTCTTTCTTTTTTGGCTTCTGGGAGCAAGATCAAGAACAACACAGAATCTACAGATTCATGGAAGAAATGAGTTCCAAGGTGAAAATTTAATACAGTTTAGCCTCTAGTCTGCTTCAAGATTGAGATCTTCTGTAACATTTGAGCTCTCATAATTGCCTAAAAGAACCTCCATGTGTCTATTTAGATCATTTAGATGCTTTGTTGAGTTGTATTCATCTGCATCAAGGAGCTCCTCAGAGTATGTTCTTTGGTGTATGGACTTCTGGAGATCTTTTACCTCTTTCAGAAGTTGTTCATTTCCTTGTAGAATTTCTACAACCTGCATCATTCAATACCAAAGCATATCAAAACACAATGGGTGCTTTTAAAATTTGCCTTTCTTAGCTGAATCTAGCATAAAATTCGAAATTGTGATGGATGCAACACTACAGAGATTACAGAAGCATGCCTGATTCATCTGAGGGCGTTGCGCCGAAGACTGATTTATACAAAAAGAAGCTGTCAAGACTAAATGTTTCATTTGTTTCTCATCAAAGGAATCTCCAAGAATTGGGTCGACAAGCTCCTTGATATTGTTCTTCATAAGTAAAGGTTTCGCCTACAACCAATAGTTTAATGAAGTTATGGATTTCTTGGCAAGTAATACTAGACATGAATAGGGGCACAAGCAAGGTGTTAATACATACCCACATCACAAGGCTTTGCTGAGAACTATCTATGGCTTGCTTTCCAGTGATGACCTCTAGCAGTAGTACACCATAAGCATAAACATCTGTTTTTTCGTCAACTATCCCATGCATGAAGAACTCGGGTGGAAGGTAACTGTAATAGTTAAGAAATGAGATGATTGTATGGTAAAGAATGATTCAGAAACTAAGTGACTAAATTGATAGTAGAAAATGATTCAGAAGTGAAGTTTTGAATTACGAACCCAAATGTGCCTTCAACTTTTGATACAGTATGATGAGTCCAGTGCTCAGGTAACCACTTTGCAAGTCCGAAATCAGAAATCTGCACAAGTATGACGTTCCAATACCAGGCAGTTGTTAGATACTAAACTAAACAAAGTTTTACAGGTTGCAGTTTAAATTTTCAGGTTTAAAACCTTACCTGAGCCTCAAAATCCTCGCTGAGCAATATATTAGCAGCCTTAATATCCTTGTGGATAATTCTCCTTTGGCAGCCTTCATGCAGATATTGAAGGCCTATGGCAGTTCCTAAAGCAATTTTATATCTGAGTCCCCAGTCTAGCTTTTCTCTTGGACCTATAGGGAAGTTTCAAGAAATGAGCTAATAAATTAACTTAGCAGGAAACTAGTAAGACTACGAACTTCGTGATCTTCAAAGTAATGATCAAACCATAAAGTAAAGATGCCAAACTTCCGTGGGCAGACAATTGAAGCACAAGATGCATCCCTCCTTCAACTCCATATCCAATCACTTTAGCAATATTGGGATGGTCAACATGAACCATAATCCCAAGCTCAGATAAGAAATCAACTGTCATCTCTTCTGGAGAACCTCTGGTCAGCCTTTTGATTGCAACAAGCCGCCCGTCTTCTAGTTGCCCCTTGTAAACTTCACCATAGCCTCCTAGTCCAATCAAATTTTCTGCAAGATAAATACTGTATTGTCAGCTCATGTAAACAATAGCAACTCTAGAGAATTACAACAAAAATAATTCCTTGAGTTGGTTATTAATCATCAAAAGTGGTAGGAATCCAAAGGGTAGATTTCTATACTATTAATCATCAGAAGAGGTTCCAACCTTGGCTAAAATCATTGGTTGCGGCTTGTATATCTGACAATGCAAAGTTCTTCCATGAAGATTTCAGACAGCAAAGTTCAGCATCCAGAGGAGTACTAATAACTGGAACCAACTCCTCTCTCATTCTTCTGGTTTTACTTCTAGTAAGCCTTGGACCCTGTTTCTTCATCGGGAATGTTTGAATGCGCTTTGCATTTCCCTTCTTAAATACACGAAAGAAGTCTCGCCACTGAGTAGAAACTAAGTGATGATGTGGGTGGCCATCTGATCCTGAAGTGCTGGCATTAAAAGTTGCTTCAGCTTCTGAGCCAGTTGATCTGTCTCCTATAACTCCTCTTGGAGAGAATTCTTCCGCACCAGTTTCCTCCACCACACTCGTTTTTTCACCTTCCTTGACAAAAACCAATTTTTTGCCTTCCCCCAACTCCTCTGTCTCTAAAGATCTCAAGTCTGATACAAAGTCTCGCATCAAGCACTAGTACATATGACAATAAGACATTAAAGACATAATATTTGAAGAGGGATAGAAGCATGGAGAGCGTCATACCATGAGATGTAAAAGAGTCAGAGAACCCGGATCGCTTTAAGGTTCTTGCGGCAACAAGAACAGCTGTCTGTTCTTGTTTTTCTATTCCTGTATTGCCATGGACCTCATCGGAAGCACTCCTGCGCCTAATTGCCACCTTTTCTCGATCTTTTCCACTTGTTTCATTGGAAGCTTTACTACCACTAATTGCCATCTTTTCTTGATCTTTTCCAGCCATGTCATTGGAACCGTTATTGCCACCACTTGCCACCTTTTCTTGATCATCTTTTCCGGCCACGTCGCGGGAACCATTGCTGCCAATATAATGACACTTTAATCAATGAAAAGGCCGAAAAAAAAAAGAATCGAACACATAGCAATAGCATATACAAACATGAGCATACATATTGTATCACAAAGCAATTGCAGGAGATCACAAGACAACCAATTAAGCATTTAAAGGGTATAGTTAGCTACTTTTATAATATAAACTTCAGGGTTAAACATCTAAAAAAACCAACGATTATTATATTAAAAGAAGACCAATGCATGCATGATCAAGAAACCAATAGATGCAGCATATAAAGAGAAAAACTGTGGGGAATTACCGAGGGGCTTGGAATATTCCTATTCTGATAGGAAAAGTTCGAAAGCCTTTAACCAGTAGCATTATCAGAAATATGCGGAGGAATCGAAATCTTACAATGTAATAAAACAAGATGTTGTTGTGAGTTTCACAACCCAGAAGCTTAAAGAGCTGATGAAAAGAAGGAAAAAGAGGAAATATTGTACCAGCTGCAAGAAGAAGAAGAAGAAGAAGAAGAAGAAGAAGAAGAAGAAGAAGAAGAAGAAGAAGAAGAAGAATGTCGTTTGACACCATCCATGATAATATGATCAAAAGCTAGAAGAAAGAGGCAAAAGAGCAAAGGAAAATGGGAGAAATGTAAGTAGCGGTTGGCATGATCTCTCTCATTTTTCCTTCTCTTCTCAATTATTTGTCACTTTTCTTGGCCAATTTCCACCTGATTTCCATGCTTAAAATTCGCTTTCATAATCATTTTTGGGAAATAAATAATTAATCTAGTAATTATTAATTATATATTACAATTAGGGATAAGTAAAAAAAATATATATAGATATAGTAGAATGTTGTTTAGCTCTTTTTCACTTTTTACCTTATAATTTTTTTCGTGACAAGCTGATGTCAGCATCCACGTCAGCACGTAGTGTCCACGTCGACATCCACGTCAGCATCCATATCAGAATCCACATTATCACAAGGTACTAACGTGTCATAAAAAAATCATATGGCCAAAAGTAAAAAAACGCCACATAGCCAAAAGTAAAAAAGCGCAAAACTACATTATACTGTTTATACTTTTCCCTTCCAATTATATATGAATTCATCATCTTAAATTAAATTTTTTTTTAAAAAAAAAAACAAATTAACCAACTAAAAGTACATTTTTTTTTTGGTTAGAATTTAGAAATTAAAAGTACATTGAAGGCACGTAGAATGAGGTATTAATTGGGTCTTTGACAGGTGTCGACGTGTCGTTAGTTAAAGATTCTCTCTCTTCTCCCGGGAGAATAACAGAAATAAGAATGATGAACAAACGGTTTGTTAGCATTAGGCATAATTTGGGAGTTATGTTAATAAAACTTCATTATCGAGTAATTGCAATTAGGAATATCCAGTTAGGCAAATTAACGGCTTACTTAATTAATTCTGGAGTTAGGCACACTCTTAAATCTTAATCTGTCGCCATTACAAGTTACATTGCCAAAAAATAAAATAAAATAAAATAAATTTAAACAAGCATTTGGTTAAGGTTGTAAAAAGCCTATCTTAAGGGAAGAATTTTACAACTGCAGCCACATCGCCAAGCACGTGATGTCAATCTGTTATTCCAGGAAAAGGTACAAAATTGTCTCAGCACTAACTACATTCTCCTTTATTAATTAACTTCAAAGATCGTCAACAAGCCACTCACAATTTGTTTCAGTGATCATTGTTGATGTTATGAAAATAATAATAAAATTTAAATGAAAAAGTGTCTTTACACTTTGATACTAATTTACAACAGAAATAGAACTTGCAAAATGGACTGCAAAAGTGACAATACCAGATCATGCAAACACACTTGATGCATTCCATATAAGCCGCTCTATTGTTGAACATTACGGGTGATCAGTCCCTCAAATATCACGTAAAGGTCTTTATTATCAGAGCCGAAAATCTCCTCAGCCTTCCTCAGAGTCTCCTGTGTATTGCAGAAAATAGGACTCGTGAAAATGGGTTCTCAAAAGCTTTTTAACATAAAGAAATGAAGACGGGCAGAGACATACTTCTTTTGTTTGCTTCTTAGAATTTAACTCCTTAACATTTGCTAAAAATGCACCAAATTGCTCGTAAGACAGTCGGCTCCTGATTAAATAAAAAAATGGACTAGATTAGAACCTCTATCAAGCCACAAATTGAGTACATAGTGTGTTTAATGGAACTAGGAAATATTTAGCGCAAGAAATTATCTTCATTTGCTAGCGTATTGAACAAAATCCAAAGATGAAAATTTTTAAGGGTTTAAACCCTACCAACCATAGTGAATTTATACCTGACTTGGCGAAAGAATTCTTTCCCATCCACACGAGTTCGTCCTGAAACACACAAGCACAAAACACTTTAAACATAATACTACTTAAGCTGCTACAAAGGGCAATGGGTTCTACAGGTGCTTTCTGTAACACAAACAAAAGATTTAATGCACTGCTAGCTTTGGTTGCCAAAAGATTAAAAAGGCTTCCCAGTCTATCAATCAGCTTTATTTCAATACAAGAAATGAGATTAAAATGTCTTGTACATAATCATCAATTTTTAACCAACTACTGAATTGTGCTTTATAAATTATCTTGAAACATTATAGTTTTTGTGTATTCCATGCCCAATGTTTCATCAAACACAAAAACATTTACCAAAATTCAAGTGCGTTGCTCCCACTGCTGGTTGAAGATTTGACGTTTTTGCAAAAAATGACCAGCATTTAATAATTAAGGTCAAACATCTTTGCATGAAAAATACAGGTTCAAACCACTGTAGTTTTTTACTTGACCACTGTAATTCTCTAGTCCATTCAACACAGCATCCAACACTCGTGATGTCCAAAATCTAAAACAAGTACATACTACAAGTTGTTTCCATAATAAAGGTTTAGAGCTCACCAGTATGCGGCCCAGTTTCAGAACTATGTATAGAAGACCTTTCGTCAAGCATTCCTCTTGAGGTCGAAAATGACATTGCATGCCGTCTTGGGGAGACTGGTTTAGATGTTCTAGTAGGAGAAACACAAGCTGATAAACTTGGAGGAGAACCTGGAGGAGTAAACCGGGGAGTGCTTGTTTGAGATGCAAGTAGAAGACCATGTGATATTCCTGGTCTTGACGATGCTGCGACAATAGCAATATCTTGTAAGGTTATAGATGCCATGTGAATAGTATTGGGAAAAAAAAAAAGGAAGAAGAATTTAATGAATGATGAACATAAACTCAAGGAAGTTACAAATTTCAGCTTATTTTGATACTTTGTGTGGAAGAATTTTGCATTAACCAATATGTTTAAAACCAAAAAGAACAGCAGCATACCATCTATTTCACGATCCTCCGCAAATGAATTTCCCATTTCTGAGAATTGGCCATGCATTGAAGATGTTCTTGAAGGTAGCAACGAGGCATCATCTTCTAAAGCAAATAATAACATTCATAAGTTGGTAATCGAATCATGAAATAAAATATATTGGTTAAACATCGAAACAACCATCAGGAACTTAATGAACATCATGGATATTCCGCATTTGCTTTATGAGACTATAGCCATTCAAATCAATGTAAACCTATCTAAGTGAAGCGTTTGAAATACTACATTTTTCACTGTCTATCTTACACTGACATAATTACACAACTCCCAAACCTAAAGACAATTACAGTTTTTAATAAACCAATACAAATTGCACACTCGTACCATTTGGTGTAGGCTTGGCAATGATAGGCACAGCTCCAGACTGTTAACAAAACCAAACTAAATAAGTTCTTTTTTTTTTTTTTTGGTTTAACCACTACAAACAATTGCAAGAAATGATATTAAAAAGAAAAAAAAAAAAAAAAAAAAAAAAAACTATTGATCACTCACAGAAGTTTCATCATCATCCTGAAGTGACTTCATAAGTGTCTTTCTAAACACCTCCAACTGCAAACATTATAAATAGTAGTACAATTTATCAACACTTCCAATTAGTATCATCATCATTACCATCATCACTGTAATTATTAACACATAATGAAATTGACATCAAAAAACCAAACGTTAACCTTTGCAACATCTCTTTGGAGCTTTTTGACCGTATTAGCGAGCGAAGCGTTCTCCTTCAACAATTGCTCCTGCAAATTAAATTAAATTAAGCTCGAAAATGGAGGGAAAAAAAATAAAGGGAAGACGGGGTTGGGACCTTTTCGGCGTCGGCCAGGGCGAGTTTATCAGCAGCGTCGGAGAGGGAGTCGTCGAGGGAGTCGACCTGAGACTGAAGCTGGGCGATGAGGTTGTCTTTCTCGGCGAGTTTATCGCGTAAAGCGTAGGATTCAGATTCGAGAGCAGAGACACGTGTCGACAAAGCAATGGAAGTGATTTTGCGGGCCACATCCAGCTGTTCGAATGGATCCAATGGTAACACTTCCAATACTTCCTCGGGAAGATCGAAGCTCGATTCTTTAGACAACATTTCTTCTTCTTCTTCTTCTGTTCGCGTGCCCTTTTTTACTATTTTTATTTATTTATTTCAATCTTTTGATTCATTACCAGTAGTCTGGGAACAGTATAAAAATGAAAAAATAATAAATAATAAAATAATAAAATAAACATGTGGCTTCTAGTTGGATAGGTCCCGATAAGAGACAGACAAGACTTGTGGCCGGTGAATTTTTTTGTTCTCTCTCATGCATTACGCACTAATCTTTAGATTTTGTCTTTTTTTTAAGAAAAAGAAAAATTTTCCTATGAAATTGGTTTGTGAAGGATGATCTCACAATTAAATTTTATAAAAAAAATAAATTTTTAATTAGGAATAAGTTACAAATTAGCCCTCAACTTCACTCCAAAATTTACATTTAAACTGACTTAGTTAGAGTGCAATGGATTCTAAATATCAATAGTTCACATAAAAAAAATAATTATAAAAATAAAAAAAAAATTATAAATAGTTTTTCAAAATAAAAAATTTTGAAATTACAAATGATAATTTTTTTTATAGTGATGTGTATCAACACTTGATGAAATGAACTAATTAACAGGGATTGCCTCCAACTAATTAGAAGGGCTATGAGGTTGCCTCTGTTGTACATTTTTTATTCATTCAAGGCTATGTTTTAAATTTGAAGTGTGGTATACATAATAATGTGTTTTTAACGAGTTTTTGTCCCGTAAATATAAAATGACTAATGAAGTTACAACCGATTTATTTGAAAATTTATAGTTTAATTAGTTAATATATGTATGGTACGATCATAAATTTGTTAGGTGCATATAATAAGTAAAATGACTAAGAGGCTGTTTGGATGAGTGTTCGGTGGCTGGCAGCGGTTTGAAGAGTTTAGAAAGATTCAAATCCAACAATAAAAAAAAATGGAAATGTTGGAACGGTTCGTAAATTGTTTCCTTCCTCTACCCTTTTCCCAATATTCAACAACCTAATTGTAGCCATCAAGAATAGGCCTTTCTGTAAGTGACTTTTTTCATCCCTTTTTGTTTCTTTGTGCATTTAAAAAGAAAAAATGATTCTGTTGAAAAATACTAACGTTTTTGAGAACTGAGTATTGTTTGTTTCTTGATTTAGTATGTGGGTATGAATTCAAATCATTGATCTTTTGGTTTAGGTTTAGTTTTTAACCATTTGGTAATGAGGGAGCTGGGAATCATTATTTGGCTGATAAAATTTTAGCTTGTTTTTTCTTGGAATGAAAAAAATTTACTTTTTAATTTTAGAACCGAAAAACTTAAAAATTTATGAATTGTTCATTTATTTATGATTTTTATTTTACCGCATAAATTATATATTTTTATTAATATTTCATTAGATATTTTTTTACTTCTTATATTATGATTTTTTTTAATATATTTATATTGACGTAAATTTATATTTATGTGTTTGGAAAAATATTTAACATAATCATAATAATATTTAAATATACATATAAATAATGTACAATAAGTTATTCTTATTGGTAATTTCATATTGTAAAAGCAACAGGTTCAACAGCTAATGCAAATACTTAATTATTAACAACCACAACAGCAACACTGACAATAACAACTACAGCTAATTCAAACGGATCTAAATTTATTATATTTATTTAATCAGCTCATCATATGTTTCTCATGTGACTATAAATGCCTGGCATGGAGTGCATTGAATTATTTTGTATTGGTAGTGCGACTGCTTGGGACTGTCACATAATAACAACATGGCTAATGGTTTTCAAAGTAATGCTTTTCTGTTCTCCTTGTGCACGGAGAGGGCAACGGCAACACATGAGATTTGAAACAATTTTATGGGCCTGCCTTGCCTAGCCAACCAAAATCATCAAATATCCTGTTTTGAAGGGGAGATTCTTGCTACGCTGTTAAATATTTTATATTTAATTAATGAAAATAAGAAATGTATCTTGTATGTAAATACTGATAGTAGGATAGAACAAATGGTTTATCATCCTATCATGAGGCCAAAGCATTGGTAGAGATTAATGGTTCAATTCCCCTACTCTCCCTTATCTCTCTTAGAAGGTCCTGCGTAAAGTTTAAAGTAAAGAAAAAAAAAAAAAGTAGTAAGAATTGTTCGTTTTAAAGCAGCAGAAGAATTCTCAAGAGTTTTGTGCTGAAAAGGAACACGGATCTGGCCCATCCATGCAACAAATTTAGATTTTAAGTCTTGCACCTTTTAGGGCTTTAGGCCCAAAACCATAAATAGAATTATCAAATACATAAATACGGGAGGTTTTTTTTATCTTTTATTTTAATTAAAACATCGGTAAAGTTTAAATAAAAATCATACAATTTTTAAAACATTTTTAATATAATAAATTAATTTTTTTTTAGCATATCAACGCTTATGACGATTAAAAAAAAATGATTGTCTCCTAAATAATCAAAGATTAGTTTCGATGTTCATTTGTTTTGTCCATGTATGAATAAATGGAAGTATAAAATTTAAATTTAAGAAATAAAATGCATGGATTACAATATGTTCATGAGTATTATTATTTTTTTTTATCAATTGAATCTATTTGATCAAATAACTTAAGCACAGAAATCAAAATTTAAAAATTATGAAATTATGTTCATAAACCAAAATTAATTTTCTCACTCTTTTTTTTTTTTTTTAAGTTGGACCATTGTTTTGGCGATATTCTGTTTTTATGATGGTTGTTAGGAAATTGGATGTAAAGTTCTTGAGGCTTGTGGGTTTGACTCAACGCCTTCCTGCCTTCTTCCTCTGGCTCAATCAATCAAATAATTAAATGGCTAAAGGTACACTTTTGCCCCTAATGTTTATACCAAGGAGCATATGTACCCTTAAAGAATTTTTTGTCTCATTTAGACACAAAAATTTTAAAAATAAAGTTTTGAACCCCTCATTTAACAGCTAGTTAACCGCCCTGTTTTATATTAAATTGTAATTTTTAATAATAAAATATCAATTAAAATCCTAAAAGTTTATTTTCTTTTATCCCTACCTTCCCTCTCCCACACCTCTATACGCCCCTTTCTCCTATAGCCTCTATTTTTCTCTCTCACCCATACACACCTCAATTACCAACTGCAAATCACCATCATCACCGTCAACCACCTGAGTCGACTTCACCGCCATCATCGTCAATAATAATATCATCACCATATATTTCCAATATGGCTAGAAGTTAATACAAAAACCAATTTGGGATTTTTAAATAATACTACGAGCAAATCAAGATCGGGTTCAACAACACTTCCACCACTAATCTTGGGGTTAGGTCGTATCTCTTAGATTGACAGATATATGGTTTCAATCTCTCTACGGGTTTTATTTTTCTGAACATCCACTTCTTTGTTATTCTCACTAATGCCCACACTCCAAAAATCATTGACCTTTATTTTTGCAAAAAGAAAAATGTGAATAAACCTCTAGTACGATAAGAAATAAAAGATTCAGTGAAAAAAAATGCCAAAACAAAGTGATAATTGTCCATTCTTATAATCAGATGGATAGTCTAAGCGAAACCACAAAGTGTTTCCAAGGTCACTATCTTTTTTCACCTCTGATGACTAGATTGCCAGAATCAAGGAGCTGGATAGTTGGATTAAGTGTTATTTTCATGATGTTTGATGACCAAACAACAATCTTGTTATTGTTGGTATAAAGTACAAGATTTCCTTTCTCATTTATCATCAAAATCCCAAAAGAGTCATTAATGGATTTTGCCTATTTGTAACCCAAACAACAGGAGCAGAGTCGATCTTGTACCATATCCCTAGATAACAATTTCTAGAACTTCCAAGACTAAAGAATCCAAGTTCAAAACTTCCATATTTTGAGATTAAGGTCTTGCCACTACCATCAACAATAAAATATGAAAAACAAGTTAATAATGTTGGCTTACGCAAATTCATTCTTGCATCTTGTAATTAAAAAAAGGTCCTCATATAAGAGATAGTACGTGAAAGATATTGTGGAGATTGTCCTTCACTTAGTATTTTAACTCAATGAAGGAAATTGATGTTGCCTCTAAATCCTCTGTTGTGTTCATTCCCCACGGACCTGGGGCCATTCATAATATTGCTATCCAAATTTGTGATGGATTTTTTCAAGCTTTTGCCCATCATTAGTAATCATGTTTATGTTCTACCCATTAGAGCATAAAAATTTGGAAAAAGATATGAAATTGAAAGATAATCATATGAAAAAACATTTTTCTTGAATAAAAGATTGAATTTTCAATAAGAGATTGAGGTAAGAAATGAGTAAGTAAAATTGAATAATTTGTTAGTATAGAGAAGAAAAAAAAATGAGAGTGACATTTAATGAAGAAAAAGAAAGCAACAAATGGATGTTAACAGAGTTGATGATGGTGGTATATATGTGAGTGAGAGGGACAGAAATGGTAAAGTTGAAAGAAAAATAAACTTTTGGATTTTTTAGTTGATATGTTATATTATAAAATTACCGTTTAGTACAAAAAGAAAACATATGTTTGTCATCTGTTAATTAAGGGGTTCAAAAATTTAGTTTTTCAAATTTTTGTGCTCAAATGAGACAATAAATTCTTTCAGGGCAAATGTGCCCATCGGTATAAACATTAAGGGCAAAAATGTACCTTTGCCCTAATTAAATTAAACGCTCCAAAGTCCAAACATGCCCTCCCAACTTGATGAGATGACTCAAATAAATATATTAAATAAACATGACAATGACACAACTCATTTTAAATAAATAAATAAATATATAACACTCAGCTTTAGACCAAAAACCAAAAATTCTTCAAAGCTGACTAAAGAAAAAGAAAAAAAAACAATTACTAGCATTAGTACCCACTTTAGTACCTGCAAAAGCACAGCTAAAGCAAATTAGTGCACAACTTGACTCCACTTCTGGTCAACTCACTGTAGAGGAGGTTTTCATTTCCTTTTTCTTTGTCTATTTCTTAAATTAAAGCTGATATTCCAATTAATTTTTTTAGAATTTCAATTAATTTATATTTTTTTCTATGAGAATTTCATTTATAAAATTAATAAACTAATAGATACATTCAAATAAAAGAGTAAAATATGTCCATATTTTTTTGAACATTAAATATGTCCTTTTTTTTTATTATTGTTTAAAACTCTGTGGGCTCCTGGGAGAGCGAGGGAGAAGAGGGGAGTAAACCCCGCTCTACTACCGTGGATATCCGGTGTTAAACCCCACCTTTCTTTTCCACCAAAATCCAAGGAAACAGTCTTGTTTCCATATATATTATTCACATAAAATATTTTATATGAAAATATCTGTATATGCAATGTATATATTTCATGTCTAGGAGGATGTCTCCACTGCCCCTTTCCCAATGCAATATTTTTGTGGATGGTGAGGGACAGGAGACCGGAGAATATCTTCATTTCTTGCAATTTACTTCTTATTTATATCATAATTTTTAAAAAATAAAATATAAATATAAATCTATTTGACCCCACAAAATAAAAAGCTTATTTGATTTGTTCCTTCTTTTTTCATTTTTTAAGCTTTTTCTTTTTTTTTTTCTTAGTGGGAAATTATTTATGAATTATGTGGGGCCAAAAAATCAACGTCCCACTCATAGTTTTTTAATAAGTGATTTGAGCACCCCGTTATGAAAAGCCAAACATGCCCTTTTGCGAAAGAAAAATGATAACATAGTTTTGAAATATGCATTATTATTCCCATATCTCATGAAAATAAATTTGTTTTATTTATTATTATATATTTAAAATACAATTTAAATAGTTAAGCTAGTAAGTTTATATAGTTTTCATATATTAATCTGTTAATATTTGATAATTTATATTATTTTATTATAATTTCAATAATACATATATAAAAATACATTAAATAAGTAAGATGTTACTAATAAATAAATCACTTCTCTTAAAAATAGCTTATGATGTAAAACAGGTAAAATTTTAATTTTTTTTTTTTTATGAAATGGATGGAATAGTAATTAATTATTTACATTTTAAAATGCTATTAAAACATTAGACTTGTGGTAGGACTGAGTTTCATCAAGTGTTGCTGGCCCTCGCATGCCTACTGGTAAGCACTCAATTAATTATGTCTTCTGAAGATTTCCAAGATTTGCTTTTATTATTTTGTATTATCTCTGAGTAGGTTTGCAAATATTTAAAGAACTTTAATAATTATAAACTAATATTCTTGGCATCAATATGTGTAGCATGATTTAGATGGTAGAATTCGTGACTAAATCAAACCTATAAATGCACATCATACACTATTAATATATATATAAAATATGTCGGTGAATAACTAAAGGTATAAATCGAATAATATGTGTCCCCGTCTAAGTAGCCTAGTGACTAAGCACGGGGACATCCAAGATAGAGGGTGGGGTTCAATCCCTCGTTTCTCCCGCTCTCCCAGGAACCCATAGGACTTTAGACGACCAAAATAATAATAATAATAATAATTTTAAAGTTCAAACATTGATATGTAAATTATTCTTGTCAATGAATTTTTTTAATAGAAGGTTAGTAATTAAGCGACATTCAATGTCTAAATAATAATTTAGACAAAATCAATGCAAAAGATAGTGGCCATGTTGTAATGCTTCTTGAAGGATGGTACATGATAATCCTACAATGACTTGTGGGGCATAAAATTATAGGTCTATAAAGTTGAGATGACTCAATTAAACTATCTCTTAATTCTTTATTTAAATAAGCAAAACTTAATTATTATATTAGCCAGTTGCAAATGCATGAATGTATAGATATACAATCTTGAACATGTGAATATGCTAGAGAATTTTCTCATATTCAGTAAGTTATTGCTATGTTGATGCAAGATAGTATTTAACTTTAATATTAATTTTTAATTGTGCGACATAACATCAATTAAGAAATTAATATTAGCAATTTGAAACATAATTATTACTAAAGTGGAAAATCAAATTCAAATCATCATATATATATATATATATATATATATATATATATATATATATATATATATATACACTTTTTACCACTTATATTATTAATGAAAAATATTTCTAAACGTCGTTCAAAAAAATATATTTATAAACAAGTTGTTTAAACTTTCACTTGTATTTAATTTAACGTTATGGGCATTATGGGGACAATGAGCCCTGTGCTTTTTAATTGGCTGTTTGTATGATTGATTCAAGACATGGGTATTTTCAAAATCAGAGTTTGGCTTTAAAAAAAATAAAGAGTTGCGTATACAGATGGACACTACCTCTTGCATCATTGCTCATAAGTGGTTTAATAAAACATGAATCAGAATGATGATGATTTCAATTTTATACCTAAGAATTTTTTGCTAATAATATTTTTATATACTTTTAATGTTATTAGTCTATTTTAAAAGCACAATTAATGGGTTTTTTTATTAAAAATTTGCTGTTATTCGAATAATATTTAAATTTAATTTTTGTTCCTCCTACATTTGTATAAAATAAGATTGAACAGAAACATAATAACACCAAAAAAAAGTTGAACTGAAACTTCAATAAAAACTCTGAATTCATATGTTATGTTATATAGAGGGTGGGTCAAAATTATGAAGATAAAACCAATGATACCAGTCATCGTTGTTTTATTTAAACAAGTCATGCTTACAATTTTATGTTTTTGTGGGATATAATCCTTCAAGGACAATTAAGAGTTACAATTACAATAACTACAACTATTTTCAACTTTAACTATTAATGGGTGCAGATAAGAATATTAAGTTATTAGCGGTGTGACGCTATTAAAAATTGAACTTGGGACCGTTAAATCCACGAGGCCTCAGGTCTAGATTTCATTGGCCTTACAATTTAATGTTCTTCTTTGAATGAATATATATTTTTATATCACTACTCACAAGATATACATATGTCTCCTACCATATGTATTTTTCCAAACAAAAACAAAAGATATGTCTTAATGTACTCCATAAACTAATATTAGATTAAAAATTTTGTTTCACACGGTGAAAGTTGAATAAATAAATAATAAATTTTTTTTTAACTCTAAAAAATTATAGATTTAATTACAAACAACTGCTCGTTTGTAAAAAAAAAAAAAAAAAAAAAAAACTCATAAATATGCATATATGTAGTTAAAACAAATAGCAAAATAATAAAACTGAAATAACAAATCACTGTATTTATTTATTTCATAATCTTAAAATGGTAACTATGGTACACCACCACACCTGCATAGTACATACAATAATTGTTCAAAAAAAAAAACGTACAATACAAAAGAGAAACCAAACCAACCCCAGCTGTGGTTCCCACCAGAAAAAAATAATAATTTTAGGTACAAAAAGATAGAATCCGACAACTAACACCGTCAATTGCTAACACCCCAAACCGAAACCAAAAAATCGTTAGATAAACTCCGTTATTAATAAAAGTAGTAGGCCCCACCTTGTCCCTCTATCAGTTTCGAGTCAGGAGGATGGTCAGGTCAGCAGCTCCACACATAGACTCAAACCAGGCGGCCAATTCGGTACAGGCCACACTTAAAAAAAAAAAACAAAAAAGACGCGCAAATACAAAAGGAAAGTCGGTGAGAAGGCTCCCACCCATGACCCAACCCGACCCAACTCAACTCAAACAACTTTCTTTTTATATATATATGCAACCTCTATCTCTCATTTATAGCCACATCTAATCTTCTTTTTATCTTCTCTATTTTCTTCCTCATATGCATTGCAGAACAACAAACACCATTTTCTGTTATTATTATATATTTTTGTTCTTGTAGATTCCTTCCTCTTCCTCTTCCTCTTCTCTCATGATATTTTGAAGAGAAGAAACGGACTAAACAAAAGCTCAGTCTGTTTTTTGGTTGACAAAAGGAAGAGGAAGGTAGATACATAGATAGATATGGGGACTGAAATTTTGAGACCTTATGATTGTTTGATCCAACCAGTCAGAGTTTCACGCAGAAATTTTTATGCATACAACTATAACAATTATAATAACAGTAACTCATCCTCCTCCTCCTCTTCCTCTCATAACCCTAACTTTAGGCTTAACAGAAAACCGGCCGTTCGTTCTGAACGCGCCGATCAGAGAAAGCGTCAGCCGGAGCACCAGCAGCCTTTCATTTCCAAAAGATCCACTTCCCTTGATGATTTCAAGTTCTCCAAAAATCATGCCAGCAAAGGTGCTAATAGCACCCACGGTAATCTCCTTACCGACAAGGTGACGATTTTGCGACGTGGAGAGTCGCTTGATTCCAAAATCAAAAGCACCGAAACGGAAGCTTTGAAGAAAGACCAGCCCGCCGGTGGTTTGGTTGTTACAGGTACGGATCGGTTAGGTCCTGATCCAGAAATGGTACCGAAACAGATTCGGATTGTTGACATCAGATCTCCGGTCAACGGAAAGTGTGACGTGTACGCCGGATCCGGTTTTGCAGTGTCTCCGGAACCGAGCTCACTTCCGTTACCGTCGTTCTCTAAGAAAAAACAGCTTCCTGTTGACGATTCAGCAACCAGAGATCTCAGGCGTTTGCTCCGACTCGATTTTTAAGATCCGATTACACCTGCGGGTCTGGATATCAGTTCTCTATCTGTCAGCTTGTAACGTTTCGTCTCTGTTATGTTCCGTTAGATTTTAGAAGATCAAATCCCGGCCGTGGGTTTTTTTAACGGAGGGGTAGATCTGAAAATCAGGAAAAGTATAGGGGCGAATTAGTTAAATGTTATTATTATTTACCAGTATGTAACATGGGGATAATCTGTAGTTGGGTGGGGCTGTTGTGTATTTTGGGTGTTTATGGGTAATTTAGGGAAAATTGTGGGGATGAGAAGAAAATTGTAAAGATGTGGTGGGTGGGGTTGATATTGTAATAATTGGGGAATTTATGATTAGGTTGGGTTGTACTGTATGGATATGTGAATGGATGAATGAATAATTTAGAAGATGTTGATGATGATGGTGTTTGTTGTGAATTTGTGGGGAAAAGTTTTTATCTTTGTATAATGTAAATTTAGGGAAATTTTGGCAGATTTTGATAAATTTTTATCAGTACTTCTCTTATAAATTATATTTCTTTGTTCATAAAGCTTCATAATTATCACTCTTATTGTTGTATGTTTTTGTTTAATTTTATTCTGATGAACAAACCTGCAAGCAATTTCATAATTTTGGACATCAATCTTATTATCTTGGACACTTGGAGCACATAGAAATGGTGAAGTTCAAGTGGGTTCCTGGAATCATCTTTTCAGGAAAAGTTTAAAGTTGTTGGAATCATTAAAGTTGTTGTTGGTAACAACAAAATTAAAGGAATAGTAGCTGCTCATACAATTTTTCTATTTGAAATCTCGATTATCTTGTCTTTAAAAGGATGCATATTGATCCCAACTTGGGTGGTTGGTACGGTGTAGCTTTTGAACAACAAGGGTGGGTCTTAGGTTCGAGATTTACACTTACCCATGGGATTTTATAAATGAGGAATATATTTTTGGACTCTCTCCGTGTGAGGTTAACACCGAATAACACTTTTTATGTGTGAAGTTTAGTACTGAATATCCGCGGTAATAGAGCAGGGTTTAATACCTCTCCCCCCGCTCTCCCATAAGCTTTCGGACCTTAAAACTGAGTCGTTTCCGGGCGATATTGGTAAAAAAAAAAAAATGCATATTGTGAAAATTAGTGGAAAATTGGACCAATTCATAGCCAGCAACTTTTCTTTTTCTTTGAATTACAGATTCCACTTTCCAAATTCCAATTACCCACCAGAGAAATACTTTTCTTCCACTTCTATCCTATCCATGCTCAGTCTGCTAAAATAAGGAGAATTTTTTTTTAAATCTATTTTAACTGTATTACATCTTATTATTAAATTTTTATCTATTTTAAATATATTATAAAAACTTATTGCATAATGTTATTAACCTATGTGATTATAGATAGGGGTGTGCAAAAATAACCGAACCGAACCAGTCAGTTCGGTTTTTAGAAATAAAATATTAATTCGGTTTAAATCGAATTAAACCGAAATAAGTTCGGTTCGATTCGGTTTTCAGAGTAAAAAATATAATAAATCGAATCGAACTAAATTCTTCGTATATTTAAAATTTCATATATATTTATAGGTCGGTTTGATTGGTTTAGTACTAATATTTTAAATTTTATTAATAATTTTAGTTTCTAAATATATAAAACTCATAATAAAATTATTTACTACCAAAAAAATTTCTAACAAAATGTATTTAAATATATTTTAGAGAATCGGTTCATTTGATTTTTTTAAAAATTAATAAATATAAAAAATATAAAAAATTAACATTAATATATCTTATAAATCTTATTAGAATATTGTAAAATTATATAAATAAAATAACTTTAAAAATAAAAAGTGAAAAGAAAATAAAAAAGAAAAAATAATTGAACCGAACCGAAAAAGTTCAGTTCAATTCGGTTTTAGATTTTTTTTACACCGATTCAATATAGGTTCGGTTCAATTTAGTTTTTGACATTTTTGAACCGAACCGACTTTTGCACACCCCTAATTATGGAAACCCATATGCATAACCATTAGTCTTATGATTAATGAGTTGTAGAATTTTTTTTTTTTTCTATTTTCAAAACTATAGTTATTTGTATATAATTATAAATGTGTGCTTGTTTAGCACAATGGCATCCTGTGTGGGCATGGAAATTGAGGAGTCTAGGTCCTTTCAAAAACACTAAAATACCAAGTAATAATATACCAAGTAATAATATTTAGAATAATACGACAGTAAGCAACACGTAGAGGCACCATTGAGAATTAGTAATTAGCCAGGCGATGAAGCCAAAGTTTAGAGCAAACTACGTGACTTGAACTATAAATCCAAGGCTGATGAGTCTCCAACCTAATCAGTTGAAAAATCACTCCCTTTGACAAGACAACATGTAAGAAAATAAGATATAGTTGCCAAAATGATATCATTGGGGTATAAAAAAATATTAGTAGATCAACATCTATTTTTCTTATTTTCTACTCAATATTTTAAGTCAAGACTTGCTTAGTTATTCTTGAATATGTTATTTATAATTAACCATATTTCTACTCAACATTTTAGGTCAAGACTTGCTTAGTTATCTATTATTATTTTTTATTCACAATTAACTCTTTAACACGTATTTTACTAAATTAGGCATTAAATTATTACCCAATTATTACTGTGTTTTATATTTTTTTTTTCTAAATTTTGGAAAATATATCGAAATATGTTTTTTAAACCATGTTTTACTAAAAAAATTATACAAAAATCTTTTAAAAGTTAGTAACAAAATTTTAAAAAAAAATCAAAAGTTGTAATTTGGCTACTTATAATGCATTTGCTTGAAAACAAATTTTTCATCCAAAAATAAACCGTACCAGAACAAAATTTGGCAATTGGCTCTACTTTTAAATATTCCTTGCTGATCAACCTTTTCTGTTTCTGGGAATTTAGTACATTTCTATAAACTTTTATGTCTTCATCAATTTAAACAAATCTGAAAAGAAATCAACATTAGGTTCATGAAAATTAAGGATGAACTTAAGCTTACTGGCCACAGCATAATGAACTATCAAGATTTGCCAATAAAGGGGTTGGCAAAAAATTCAATTTTCCTTTCTTCACATATGTATTCATATAAAATTGGCAAGAATTGATATATAGATTAAAAAAAAAAAATCCGAAAGGTGTCCCATACGTTTGATAAAAGCATAAATACTAGAAATGGAGAACCAAATAACATCAGGATGAGATGATCATTTGTTTGTATGACATAAGAATTAAGCAATTTCTTTAATATAGTAATCTTTTTAATTGGAAAACAAATTCTAACACATGTCACCTGTCCATTGTCCATGCTCATCCTTTAACTGTTGATATCATAATAAGTTTGATTTTTTTTTTTTCATCCAATTTTCTGATACCCGATAGTCATATGAATCTTAATCATGCATAATTTTGAACTATATAATTCCTTATAAATAGATAAAATTCTCTCATTATTTATTATCTCAAAATTTCGTATATATAAAACTCAAAATTGAGATTTTATTTAAAAGAATTTAAAATTTTCACCACTTGAATCAATAAATGTTGGTTGATTTCATTTTAAAAAACTTAAATTTCAATCTTTTTCCTAACTATGTGCCTATTACGAGCTTAATTTGATAATTACTTGCAATATTAATTTCTCCATTTTTATATAGTTTTAGAGCAATATTGATTTTCTTTGGCCATATTTTTGCAACAAATTTAGTGCTTGAAATCTTGGATTATAATACTTGAAATCTTGGATTATAATACTTCAAATCTTGGATTATAATACTTGAGGCCTAGCTCAAGTGGCAAGAATTTTTATTATTGGGAGGAAGAGGTTTTGAGTTCAATTTTTCTTCCCCGCACTAGGCAGGTGAGATCTCACTTCATAGTGGTGGTTCACAAAAATAGTTTTCAAAAATATACTAACTTCTAATAACTATCAACTAACTGCTCTCCTCACCGTTTCAATGATACTGGATCTCATATCAAAAATAATCATGAAATGGAGCTTGTCCAAAAAAAATCTTGGATTATAAAGAAAGGTCACCTCTTTCCAAGAGTAAAAGCAAAACTCATTTTCAGTTGCAAGCCATTTTACGTAGAAGCAACTCTCTCCCCTTCTATAACCAACTATTAAATGTCTATAAATACCATGCAAAAATATGTTTCAAGAACCATAGAAACACACACAAAAGAATACATTTTTCATTAGCAGATATACATACACAACAATTAATGGCCAAGACCAAGAATCTTACACAGTCCAATGACAACTCCAACTCCAAGACATCAATGAAAGACAAAACATTTTCAGGAGCTGGGAACCTCATCAAGCTCCTTCCTACGGGAACTGTCTTCATATTCCAGTTTCTTAATCCTGTCTTGACCAACAACGGCCATTGCCACACTTATAACAAGTACCTAAGTGGTATCCTCATTGGCCTTTGTGGGTTTTCTTGTGCTTTCTCTACTTTTACTGATAGTTATGTGGGCAGTGATGGACTGATTCATTATGGAGTTGCAACCATGAAAGGACTGTGGCCAGCTACAAGTGCTGGATCATCGGTCGACCTGTCGAGTTACAGAATTCAACTTGGTGACTTTGTTCACTCTTTCTTTTCACTGATTGTGTTTGCTGTGTTGGCTCTTTTGGATTCTAATACAGTGGACTGTTTTTACTCTTCTTTTGAGGCTTCTCAGAAGACTCTGCTCATGGCTTTGCCTCCAGCTATTGGTGCAATTTCAGGCACTGTTTTCATGCTCTTTCCTAACAAGCGCCATGGAATTGGATACCCTCCTTCTTCTTCTTCTTCAGAGGACTCTTAGTCTATGCTGCTCACAATTATACTTGTTCTCCATGAATCATTGCTTGAAGAGTTTGTTTTTGGTTAATTTTTCTTTTGCTTGTTCTGTAAGATAATGTTTAAAAGAAGATAACTTTCTTCAATGTGTATGTTTGATTCAAGAAAAGGGGAAGAATTGATAACATTTCCCTTGAATATGTATTAAGTTTGTTGATTAAGAGGTGATTATGTGTCTTTTTCATTGGTATTGCAATGATGTTTTGATTCTAATTCAGCAATTTTATTTGTAAAATTGCAGTCAGAGAACAAAAGTGCGATTCCAACTAAGCAGCAAGCAAGCAAATCCATGAGCTTACATTAAGGATTATGAACCTATCACGAGAAACTGTAACCTGACCTAACACAAATACAACTCTTTGCTTGATTGTTAAGGTTTTTGTAGTGTAAGGGAAAATTGCAAATGAAAGCAAAACTAATGCTGCCCACCAAAATCACAAGGGAAACGAGCTAAGTTCCATGGACTTGCAGTCTTGAAGAGCTTCTATCCTTTTTGACGCTCAAGAAAGCAAACTACAACTGTTTGAGCGATATAAAGAAATGTTAAGAAGTGCAAGAAATGCCAAAAACACCTCTTTTTCTTGAAATATTACATCAATAAGGCAACATCAGAACAACAAAAACGAGCTCAACTGAACTAGTCTAGCTTCGCAGATGGCCAAGCCTGGCTAGTTTTAACTTGTTACAGTTACAGATGACTCAGGCAGCAACAGAAAATAGGTACCAAAGAGATTATAGAACTTAGTATATCAAGTTGATATGAATCTTTATCCTATATATAACTTATTATATCAAGTTGACATGAATTTTTATCCTATATATAACTGGGTCATCATACAATTTGTCATGTAAAAAATATTGTAATTTACAGATAGCGCATCTTGGCAATGCACCACTAACACAAGAAAGTATCATAACAAAAAGTATACTAGTCTAAGAACAAATTTCAGGTGTTTAACTTCCATATGCCTTTAGACGACCATGGATTTGTTATCCTAATAACTTTCTGCTTTGCTTTCTGGGTTTTTCTCATGGCACTCCCTTGATTAGCCTCACTTACTTTTGTAATCTCAGCTTTAACTATGTGGTGATCTGAGGTACCTTTCGACGAAATCACAGAGTATGATCCTGGAACAAACTTAAAAGGCGAATCCTGAGACGCCAAAATGTAATCCACTCTTGTTCCATATTTGCACGTTCCTTGAACATCTAGTTTAACAAATCAAAACCCACATTCAATCTTAAGAAAAGAAAAGAATCAAGCATAGTAAGCGAACTCGCAACCAAGTTCAGACAAGGTTACATACTTTGGCCTTTAGCTATGATGACTACTGGCTCACATTCCCCTGCAAAATCTTTTGAATCTACGTACTGTTTTCCCTCTAGAAAGTTTGTTACTTCAATTTTTGGCCTTGGCTTCCCTATGTCCTCATAATACTGCAAGATCAGTATCAGCTTAGAAGAAGATAAATGTGAATCAAAGAAATTTATCAGGTTTATATGATTTATGAAGGATTTACCTTGACAATATCCATCCATCTCTCTGGTGAGTAATCTGATCCGGTCAGCGAGTTGATACCACCTGCCAATATATGTGGAGAGTTGCTTGATTGTATTATAGCATTTATTTGTTTCATTCTCCAATTTTCATCCAAATGGTCAAGTTGTGTGCAGTAGAAGTCCACTTCTCCTGCCCATGGAACAGAAATTGTAGCCTTTAGCACATTCCTGCATTACACAAGCATTTTCTACCGTCAGAGATGGATTCACAAGCACTTTTAGTCTCTAGCAATTGAAAGAGTAAAAAGAATAAGAACCTGAAATCCTCATCATTGGCAATCTTCTGAACAGTCCACTTCTTAATTGGCCACTTTGATAGAATTGCATTTCCATATTCAGGCGCCCAGCTCTCAGCAAACACATATTTCATCCCCAGAGACGCAGCTAAATCAGACAGAGGTTTCATGGCCTTCTCTTCCTGTGCCTTGACATCTTGCAGAGCTAAAATATCAGCATCAACTTCTCTGAGTACTTCCAAAATGCTTCTGCTGCTTTTCAAGCACTTTTCATCTGTAAAGTGAGTCAAAAATTTGGCAGGCAGGCAGACAGGTGACCTCAACACCACACTGCTTCTATAGTTTCTGCTAGCAATTATATTTGATGACCCCACTTTTTCATCTTCCACAAAGCTGAGAAATTTTTCATGTGCCAATGAAATCTCGTTATCAGGAAGATTAATTGAAACCTTCCTTCTCGAGACCTTCTTCTGCGGTGAGAGCTGCTCTGGAGTGCTTCTCAAGCTGGCATGCCGTAGAGGAGACTGCTTGAGTATACTCTTGGGATGATAGTTCATAGAATTAGCCCGAGTATCTATCTCCACTGGATTCTTGAAAAACGTAAAATCCTCCTGTTCTGGGCTGCCAAAAACAACGGCTTCCTCAGACTTAGGAACTGCAGGTGCAAGAGAAAACATGGCAACATTGAATGTGGCAATTCGGATCGGCTTTTCAGAACTAGTAGTACTTGGTTTGCCATTTGCATGAACAGATGATTTATGGATACCAGGTCTCCATTTACATCGATCTTTCGGGGTTTTCCCGAATCTTCTGATGATGACTTTTGGCCTTGGACGTTTCCATATCAGCCACCTTATCCTCGAGCAAAGCTTCTGTAGTTTCTTGGTCACTGTGCTTAACATGTAAGATGATTAACTAAAATACCAGAATCAGGATGTTCTGAACCTTTCTCAATTTGAACAGAAGCTCCAGGCTTGTAACAAACTTCGGTACGAGACTAGACTAACATTATGCCAATAATTAGAAGTAGACAGACAGAAAAGTTAGCAAGAAAAAACAGGATATTTGGTGTAAAAAAACAATGTGGTAGTGAGAAAGTAGTTAAAGGGACAAAGATGATATCCAACTACTCCAAGAAGTGGGGTAGAGGTTGACAAAAACAGCTACATATATTCTTGAACCACTTTCTCGACACTCAAAATAAAAAAAAAAAAGAGTTACCAACTCCTACCAAAGAATCAAACTCAGACTCTTGCTTTTAGCTAATTGGAAGCCATGGAACCCACCATCACCATGTGTAAGTACACATCAAACAAGACTTTCTTACCAGTCTCTGAGCCTATAATGACTGAAAAATAAAAAAGGGTTTGCGTATTAATACAACTGGAATTAATTTTTCTTTGGTAGGTCTGGATCTGATATAAACTGTAAAGACTTTTATTTATAATGTTGACGCTGGATGTAAAGATGAAGCAACAATACATAACCAAGTTGACTATGAAACAATAAGACATTAGATTAAAAGTATTTTTTAGTGCCTGTTGCCTGGTTCCTTCAAGAGAATGTCTGTCCATTACTTGAATTGGGAAATGAAGGCCCAACTATAAATGCACCACACTCAATGGCGAAACTCCGTATGAATGCGACATATCGTTAGACTTTCGAGTTTACAGCACTCACACTTTCCTCGTCTGTAAACCTTAACTTATTGTTACCTATTTTTCCAGACATACATTGGTGGTAACTGCCGTATTGATGGGGATTTGATGACACCGATATACTCCAGTTGGAGGGCACTGATCTTTAACCTTCTTCATGAGCTTTATGAGCTTGAGCTCTTTTTTAAATCATTGTAGATAATGGATTTCTTCAAAAGTTAGCGAGTAGAAATATGTGATACAGGCAAGCTCAGTACTTGCAAGTGAAATAAACCAACAAAAATGTAGATATTCTACTGGTAACAGAGATGCTTGCAAATGGTCCCTCGATTCCTTGATAGGAAACTTTGAGTAATCTCAGCAATTGTACTCTCAAAAATTTAATAATTATACACAATTAATGTCAAAACTTCACTACTGTTCTCAACTACCGTATTGTACTACTCTTCGCCTTGAGGAGATAACTTGCAAACCTTCTAACCCTACCATCAAAAGTTCCTCTACATGGGTTAGTTCAACAGTCACTGGCAGATGGTGTACATGCCACTTGATGCTTGTTTGCAACAGTTGAGTTACAAAGATCTGCGTCCTCACACCTCCAGGATTTTTTGACATGGACATTTCCTACCGGGCTTGGAAATTGGCATCTGTGCTAAATCACTCAATAAACAAAGTGTCTAGAAGATTGGAGGTCGAATCTCCATTTTTTGCCTCATCAAAGAAACTGTTAGAGGCATGTTCTTTTCTAGATTTCCGCTCTTCAATGATAGATTCTTCAGTTTCTGTACAGAACCTCCCCTGTTTCATAGGCTTGTCTGCCACAATAAACTTATTTCCCTCCCGGACTCTCTCAGAGAAGCCTGCCCAAACTGAAGAAAACCACAAGTGAGGATGTTGACAAGTAGCATGCAGCATTCTCATCTTTTTTTTTTTTTTTTTCCATCTTTCTTTTTGCTCATTTTAGAAGGAATCTCTACATTAAGATCATTTAAAAACAGCCACAAACATAACATGAGCAACTGAAAAGAAAAAAGAAACAAAAGGCAAGCCCAAATTCAGAAAGAACAAATTGATACATGAGTATTAAGCTAGAAATTTGTACTAGAGCGCAAAAAGAATATGCTACAATAAATGACAGATATTTTTCTCCAAATGCGACATGGGAAATAGATAGAAGAAAATATGACCATAGATATAACAGATTACTCTTCAAGAGCTCTATTCTCAAGCCATTGATAACTAAGTTGAAAGGCTGACCATATCCAAATCCAAATTACTTGAGTGGAAAAGATGAAAGGTGGACCAAAGTTAGGAAGAATTAGAAGTACACCTTTTGATAAAAACCAAGCAAAGTAGAGAAAAATGAACCCTATAGCTGACCCCAACTACACAGAGATTCAACTTAGTTTGAGCAGTATTGAGCTTATTAACGACTATGGTGGTCAACATTCTTCATAGAATTACTCCAAGATTTAGAACCACATTTCTGAATTTTACAGCTCTATATATGCATCCTATGATAAACTCTCCCCAATTCAAAGGGATCAGTAAAATCCTGAATGCAAACGTCTGAGAGAATTGTGCCAGTCAAAGAACAAGATAAACCCAGGCGCAATAACACAAACAAAATTGAACAAAAATATAAGCTTTAAAAGCAAATTAGAGAATAATTACCTCCAAAATGATGCAAAACAATGGAAGCAGCAACAGTAACATTTAATGAAGCTGTACCACACCCATACTGTGGAATATAAACAAAAAAATCACATATCTCACATTCCTTAGCAGATAGACCAGTTCCCTGCAAGCAAAAGTTAAATATAAATAAATAATTATTAATTAAATAGTAATAAATATGATTTGCTAATAATAATCATTTCAATTAACAGCAAAATTAACATTTTATAAGCATTAGACTAGAAATCTAAGATGAATCACCTCATTTCCAAGAAGAAAAGCAGTGCTCTTTTTAAAAGGATGCTCATTTACAGGTAAGGCACCATCAGCTATCTCCACTCCACAAATATCGCAATCCTTCGCCTAACAAATAAACATTCAATCACATAAAATCCCTAATTTAAAACCCTACAAACAGAAAAAAAAAAAAAAAAAAAAAAAGAACCTTGAGGAAATTGCGAGCGTCGAGGAGAGAATGGAAGTGGCGAAATTGGAGATGAGAAGCGGAGCCATGGCTACCAAAGGCATTGAAGTCTCTCCGGCCGACGAGTATTAGCTCCGTCACGCCAAAAGCGGTGGCGCTTCTCGCAAGTGTACCGACGTTGTGCCGTTTGGCTATGTTGTGCACTACTACGTAACTTTCTATCACCATTTCTATTCTATTCTCTGTTTGTTACGGTATTTTAGAGAAGAAAACGAGAGTAACCAGTAAGTAACAAGAGGTTTTGGGCTTTTCTCCTTGATTAAGGTTTTGCAAGAACTGGGGGAGAAGATGAAGATGATATGCAAGAAACGTCGCCGTTTCTTCGGAGGCAAACTAATTGAACGACATGTCGTTTCTATTTTTGTTTCATCAGCACATAATGCAGACACTGTGTTTGTAATAATCTTCTAAATTTAATTCAGTTCAGTTTTTAAAAGTTATGTCATATTATTTATTTTAAAATTATTTTTTCAGGTGGAAAGAAGTAAATTCTTGCAATTATAGTTATTATTTCTGAACAAAAAATAAATAGAATCCAATTGAACTTGTTATTTTATTTTCTTGGACATCAATAGTCACAATTACAAGTACAATTGTGAAATTTTTTAGACTAATTTATTCACTTTTATAAATAGAAAAATCACCAACAGTATCACAGATTCTCTCCATCTTTTTCTTCTATATAATATGATATAATACAAGGAGTCTGTCAAACCTTTATTTACATTTCAATCTTTGTATGCTCTTCTTATTCATGTTTTGTGGTTATTTTTAGTATATTATTTTTGTTGTTGAAAATATAATATAAGTTATTTACAACTGCACAAAGTGGGCGTAATTAATATATAGTAATAGATGGGGATGGAGCTCCTCCTCAATTTTGACATCTATCTCTTTTAGACAGCAACTTGTGCTGCTGCTAGCCTTGCAATAGGAACCCTGTCAAAAAATGAACTTAATTTCATGAATTTTCTTATTCAATTTTTGTTTCAGAGTGCTAATGTGTTCATCTACACAAATGATAAAGCTTCTGACCTGAATGGGGAACAAGAAACATAATCTAGTCCAGCCTCTGCAAAGAATGCGACAGATGAAGGCTCCCCACCATGCTCTCCGCATATTCCAACCTGTTCATCATCATCATTCATTGGGTTGACAAAATAAATCAAATGAATAAGGCAAGACGTGATGTACTGCAATGATGCTACATAGTGTCTTCCACATAGAACTAAAGGGTAAATCATACTAAGCGTTAGTACTAACCTTCAAGCTGGGCTTAGCTGAGCGGCCCTTTTCTGTGGCAATCTTGATGAGTTGGCCTACACCTTTCTGATCGAGGACCTATAAGCAACACGTGGATGATTATCGTCAACTCAAGCGCACACAGCTTCAAGTTCTCTAAATTCTTAATCTAGTGTTATAATCTGCAAAGGTGCGGCCAACCTCAAATGGATCGCTTTTCAAAATGCCTTTTGATAGGTAAATGGGAAGAAACTTGCCAACATCATCTCTGCTATAACCAAATGTCATTTGCGTGAGATCGTTGGTCCCAAAGGAAAAGAACTCTGCTACTTTTGCGATCTATGATCATCAACTAGAGGAAATAAGAGGACATATAAAGTTGACACCAAAATAAGGATAAACATTGTCTAGATTACACATAAACGTACCTCATCTGCGACCAGAGCAGCTCTGGGAATCTCAATCATGGTCCCTACCTTGTAGCTTAAGGTAACACCCATCTCAGAGAACACTTTGTCAGCAACATTGCGTATTAAAGTCACTTGATGTCCTAATTCCTGCCAATGATTAGTGCCAAATGTTATGGAAGTTCACATAACATATTGGAGAACCATCATCAGGGTTTCAGAAAAAAAAAAGGGAGGGTAGTGAGAAATAATAGACTCATGCCTGAGGTGTTCCAACGAGGGGAACCATTATCTCAGGAAGAACAGTAACACCCTGGTTGCTCATTGAGACTGCAGCCTGAAAGATTGCACGTGCTTGCATTTCAGTGAGTTCAGGATACGATATCCCTAGCCTGTGGACATATTGAATATAAAATTCCCCTTATCAACAATGAAGCGATCCCAGTACAAAATATGATTGTTTTATTACTTCAAGGTCTTAATCTTGGTTGTATATGTACAATTGTACATTCACGCACCATTTAGTGGCGCAAATATTTTCATGACTACTTATTTTTTATGTATGATACAACACTATTGCTTCATTTGTCAGCATATAAGTTGCATAAAATTTTGAAGTCTAGATGATGATGTGTTTGCTAGTCTCAAATGTATCGTGCATTAGCATCATTGAGAGACCGCTAATGAGATTTAAGACTCTGACCTATAAAGCGCCTAATACATTCGATACCAAAATTTCACTGCTTTTATGGAATTTAGCTGAGGAAACATAAATGAAAGAAGATTATAAAAAGCTCAATCAAGAAAAGCTATCAAACCTGCAACCTCGGAAACCAAGCATAGGATTTACTTCTGATAGTTTCTCAATTCTTGAGAAAACTTCGTCTTCAGTCATGCCGGTCTCAGCAGTTAGTTCACCTACAATCTCTTCCACATCACCTTCTGGCAGAAATTCATGAAGTGGAGGGTCCAAGAGTCGGATTGTTACTGGAAGGCCTGAAACGCATGAAACTAATCTTAAACATATAACCAGAAGACACAAGTCCTCAAGTTTCTTGCTGGTGGCACTCGAACTTAATCTCTACCGACCCATTTGCCCATTAAGCTACAGCTCATGAAGTGGGAATGATTATGAAATGGATCATGCTAGATGTCGGCGACATTTTCCAGAGGAGATAAATGGTGGAGGGCAAAAATATAATTTGACACGTCAAATTACATTTTTGCCTCTAAAAAAATTTTTCCTCCTTGTAACATGGGAGACAAAATGGTAATTCACCCCTAGATGTCTCGCCGCTGGGGAGATAAATAGTGAGGGGTAAAAATATAATCTGACATATTCTAGTTGTAGTGACGAAGGCATAGATTTATACACTTGGCTTCGAAAGTAATGTATGAAGTAGTGAGTACCATCCATTGCACGAAAAATTCCCTCAAAATCTGATCTTTGATAAGGTAGTAAAAGGTCTAATGCCGCCTTCCTCTGCTCCTGGGTAACTGCCATTATCATCTTTCTCACAGCCTTTATCCTTTCATCTGAAGCAAAGAACTGAAACGTCCCAGCACAAAAATGCCAAAAAGAGTATTCATAAGAATGACATTACTGGCAATAAACTTACAGTCTGCAATTTTTTTCTATATATGTGATGTGACCAAGATGTGTTTTTTTTTTTTTTTTGGTGTGTGTTTTCCTGTTCTCCTGGACCCTTCATGATGATTATGAGTGAATAATTACCATGTGCTCTGTCCTGCAAAGTCCTATCCCTTGTGCGCCATTATTTCTTGCTGTTAGTGCATCTTCAGGAGTATCTGCGTTCGCCATAACCTATTACAGCATCATATAGTGAAAATTAAAAAAGAGTACATCATACAACACGAGCTTCTAGTGGCCAAGGGTAATAAACAGCACCTTGATGCGCCTTATTTCATCAGCCCAAGACATGAAAGTCTCTAAGTCACCACTTAAAGCTGGAGGAGATAACGGTTGTTTTCCCAATATCACCTCACCTGTGGATCCATTGAGTGAGATCCATTCTCCTTCATTAATTACTATATCTCCAATTACAACAACCTGCAAAGTCACAACAACAAAGGAGAGTTTTCAGATTAGCTATTTCAGTAAAATGATTATTGTGAGCAAGAAGCATAACGAAGACTCCACCTTTTCAGAATCGTTAACACGAATATCAGCGCAACCAGAAACACAGCATTTTCCCCAGCCCCGTGCGACCACAGCAGCATGAGATGTCATTCCACCTCTAGCAGTCAATATTCCAGCAGCTGCATGCATACCTCCAACATCCTCTGGACTCGTCTCTGTCCTTACCTTCAATCATGCAGAATCATGACTTTCCTCAGATAAGCAATTCAAACGGCCGACTTTTGCGGCATTGGTACAGCATATATTGGTTGACAGTTTAAAACTCGTCAGTATTTTAAGGTTGTAGAACATACCAAAATGCCACTTTTTCCTTGGGCATGCCATTCCTCTGCATCGTCGGCATTAAAGACTATCTGCCCAACTGCCGCCCCAGGAGATGCAGGCAAGCCCGTTGCGATCACTTGGTCTTTATATGCAGTTGGATCCTCAAACTAGCCAAACAGAATGTTCAATCATTAAGTTAAACACCCAGTTGACAATGTCATCAGAAAAGAAAACAAATGTTGTTAAAAGCACATATCACCTGAGGATGAAGAAGTTGATCAAGATGCTGTGGCTCCACCATCTTTATTGCAGAGCGTGCATCAACAAGGCCTTCGTTAACCATGTCCACTGCAATCTTGACTGCAGCCTTACCAGTACGCTTTCCAGATCGGCATTGCAACATCCACAGTCTATTTTCCTGAACTGTGAACTCAATGTCCTGCAAATAGCAGAGATAACCTATCTTGTTCCCATTTTTCACTTGTCAAATGCCAAATAAATAAATAAAAGTATCCAAGGATTATCGCCTGATGGGATGAGAACTTTTACCATCATATCTTTATAATGGCGCTCTAGAATTTCACAGTTCTCCACAAGCTCCTTGTAAGCTTCAGGCATGCAATTGTTCATGGTATCCAAGTCTTCTGGTGTTCTAATTCCAGCAACTACATCCTCTCCCTACTCAGAGCCACATATCAGCTGAACTTGTTAAAAACACTACAGAAAATTCTATACTAACAGCTGGATTACATGTAAAACTAGCATATAGTTGGATAAAAAGGACTGGCAAGGATGACCTGAGCATTAATTAGAAACTCCCCATAGAGCTTCTTTTCACCAGTGCTCGGATTTCTAGTGAACAGAACACCTGTTCCTGAAGTATTTCCCATATTACCAAATACCATGCATTGAATGTTTACTGCAGTTCCTTTTAAGCCAGTAATTTGATTTATGCTCCGATACTTAATGGCCCTTGGACTATCCCAAGAATCAAAAACTGCTTTAACAGCTAACTGCAGTTGCTTTTTTGGATCTACAAATAGCGCAGATCAACCAGAATGAGTTGAAAATTCTCCGTGTTCATCATAAAGTAAACATATATAAGTTGTTGATAGTACCTGAAGGAAACTCTTCACCAGTAGCTTCAAGGTATACCTTCTTGTATTGCTCCACCAGCTCTTTCAGATCAGCGGCTGTTAGATCAGTATCAAGTTCGATTCCTTTTGCATCCTTCATCTTTTCTAACTTCTCTTCAAATGATGAGTGTGGGATACCCATTACCTTCAATTATGCACAAGAATGTTTGTACAAACTCAGAACAGGATATAATTGGCAGGATTACTGCATTATCAAGAATATGTAATATATTACAGCTCCGAATCATGAAAATGTCAATAGATTGCACATAACAAGCAAGTTTTTATCTTTTGGTCACCTCGAGTCATAGAAGAATTACGTTAGTGGAGTACATTAGTTGAGAAAACATTAAACTTGAGACACACACTGTATAAGCAAGAACCACTTACAACAGCTCCAAACATGTCTAGAAAACGTCTGTAGGAGTCATAAGCAAAACGCTCTCCGCTTTTTGCACACAAGCCAGTTACCACTTCATCATTTAGTCCAAGATTAAGGACAGTGTCCATCATGCCAGGCATTGAAACCTAGACAAATAACTGAATCTTAATTAGTTTGTGGAAGCATGCATCTAATCACTCTGAAAGCTGCATATATAGTGACTGACATAAACTCTTACCGCTGCACCAGAACGAACAGAAAGAAGGAGAGGCTTGGAAGGGTCGCCAAGTGTAGCTCCCATGTCCTGCTCCACACTTCGCAAGCCTTCCAATATCTCCTCCCACAACCCTTCCGGCAGTTTTTTTCCAATCTGCTGATATTCTTGACATGCCTCTGTTGATATGGTGAGTCCCGGAGGCACTGATAACCCAATGCTTGCCATCTCTGCAAGATTCGCTCCTTTCCCTCCCAACTACACAATCACACATGCATAACTCCATTTAAACCACTAGCTACAAATTGGTGCTGCACTTCAAATTCAAGATATTAATGTAATCAGAATCCTTACCAAAGACTTCATGCTCTTGTTGCCTTCACTCCTTCCTTTGCCAAAAGTAAACACTCTCTGCAAAAACAAAATTAAAGAAACCTCAGTAATTATTTCATTAATCTTCTTCTAAGTTAAACTATATGTTTTATCAGAAGCACCTTTTTGGTAGTAGGCGGTGTTGGATCGGATACTGGAGGAGTACTGACAACTTGTGATCGGATTTCGCCATGTAAACGACGACGTCGTTCATGATAATAATTGCAGCGTAGGATTGATAAACGGTTATTGCGAAGAAGAAAAAGATCACTCAGCTGATGATGATCCACCACATACTTCCCTCTGAAGAAAACCGCACCTCTCTGCTTGCTGCAAACATCAAGTGCAGCACTCGTCCTTATCACCACTCCTTTCAGCACCGACGACATTAACACTTTCATCTTCAATATTCAACAGCCAGCTCTGCTTCAAAACAGAAATGGCGGTCGTTTTTTTATATATATATATTATTTTTTAAAAAATTTGATGATTAGTGAGATGAGTGGACAGGAAATTACGGTTATAGCGGCTCGTTATGGTGCTGTGTTTGTTTGTTTGACCGTTTTGTCCTTCGTGTCCAACATGAGTGGAGTGGAGCGAAGTCTAGAAAAGTTATGCTCACATGTTGCTGCACAAGTTAATTGGTGACGCGATGATACGTGGCGGTTTTCTAGGTTCATGTTTTGGGAATGTCTATTGTCACTTGAGAGTTGCTTTTTTTTTTTGAGATAATATTATTATGGCACGCAAATTAATGGAAATAGAATTATTGATAAATAACTACTAAATTTTTTCCGGTTTTTTTTTTCTTATGAAGAATTTATAAACCATATATAAATGAACTGAAAAAAAAAATGGTTGCATCACCAATTACACTATAATAAATAAATTAAAATCCTAATTTATGAATTATATTTTTTTACTAGTTTCTTATTTTTTAAATATTATATGCTTGGATATTTTTTCAATTATGTAAAAAGAGACGGGAATGTTGAAAAGAAGTCCAATAATATGGAGTTATTGTTAAGATTTTTTTTTTTTTAATCAAATTTGGTGATACTTCATTTCACCAAATAAAGTGTTACAAATTTTTGTATAAAAATACTGAAAATAACATTAAATGTGAACAAATGATATTTCTCTCCAAAAAATATAAAATAAAAATATAAGGGAAACAACTAAAATATCATTTGTGAGGATACATGAAGAAAACCTTCTTGGTCTGAGACATCATACCGATGCGACGAATGAGCCGTTCAGACTATATTCTTCAAGCATTCACCATAATAAAAACTACAACTACTAACAAAAAAATTATTTAAGATGGATAAACTCTCACTTAGTTGAGACTAATCTCAAATCTTAACTAATATTTAGTTTAAAGTAAAAAAATTTAAGGTGTTTGGATGAATTTTGGTCAAAAAATGGTCAATATTTACCCAAAACACCATCAATGCACTGTGCGAAGGAAACAAAGAAGAAAGGGAAGAGAGAAGACAGAGGAAAGAGGAAGTTTTTAGTTGTTAAGATATTGGAACTATATTAACGATATGATTTTTTTTTTTTTGAATAAAATTAATGATATGATTTTAATTAATGATGATTAGGGATGATAAATGTAATTAGTGAAAAAAAAATGGCAGGTGGGTCCAATATTAACAAAATGGAATATACTCTGAATCCCTATTTGCCACGTGGCTAAGCTAAGAACACATGAAAAATGAGATCCTGATCCCCCAACTCTTATGAATCTTCCTCCCATGCCATTGACATGAAAATATGAGCATGGACCAGTTGGCAAAGCGTCGCATCGCTTCAGCATGTTTTGAATTTGAAATATAATATATGTGATTACATTAAATTAATTGTTAAAATTGTTAAAAAAATTTTACTACCATTGTAATAAGTCGAATGGTACTTCAGGTTAAATAAAAAAAAAAAAATTAGGCTATTGGTTTTTTTATGATTAAAAATCATTGTAAGTTTGAATGAAATTTTTGTGGCTTGAAAATGGAGTGTGAGACCATATTTTCTGAGAGTGCCAGCAAATATACATGTGAGAAATTGGAAGATATTAAACATCAATAATAATAATGTAAAAAGAATACTAAAAAGGTAAGAGAACCATAGAAATGAAAAATCACTCATTTTAAATATTAGTATTGCACTTGTAAAAACAATTTAAAAGATGCAACTTCAAGCCATTATTCAACTCAAATGAGTTACACAACCATTATTTATAACACTCTCATTTTGCATAATTAAATCAAGACCGAGCATAACATACAGCTATACGGCGTTGAATAATACTCCTACAAGACGGGCAATCCTTCATTCCTTGTTTCTCATGCAGTTCATTACATGTCACACATACCACCTGATGAGCACATGGAAGAAAAACTACCGACATCTCTTCTGAAAGGCACATCACACACTCTCTTTCTCGTTTCACACCTCCTT
This sequence comes from Macaranga tanarius, assembly GCA_949673435.1. Taxonomy (NCBI): domain Eukaryota; kingdom Viridiplantae; phylum Streptophyta; class Magnoliopsida; order Malpighiales; family Euphorbiaceae; genus Macaranga; species Macaranga tanarius. Next base: position 48,807 of record CATIWO010509793.1, read on the forward strand.
GTATCTCAGAGTAACAATGAAAATCAGCAACCATTTTCGAAAAATAGAAAGGTGATGACTCTTTTTGAACATCTGTGACTCTGCTAGTGTAACTTTCGTTGATGCCCCTCCGTAGTGCAGCAATTTTGGAAGAGTCGGTCTTCGATCTCAATTGTGCAATTTCTTTCTCAAGCTTTTGAATATCATCTTTGAACTTCTGCAAATTATTTTCTGCTTTCAATGTGATTGCATCTTCCTTAGATTTAGTTGAATCCTCAATTTGTTCTCTTTCTTTTCTTATCGAATTGGCCTGCAAAATTAGTTCTTCATTTGATTTCGCTTCTTGTTGCCATCTAGCCTGCAATATCATTTTCTTTTTCAATCACAATGCAACGTAATTACTGAAATCATTGCCATCTAGCCTGCAATATCATTTTCTTTTTCAATCACAATGCAACCAATAATAGAAGTTGAAATTACTGAAATCATCAACCAGCGACGGGAAAGAGCGACCTATCAAACCAAAGGCCAAGACACCTTATAACCTCTTACAAGGTGCACAATTTAACGTTTATTCTACAAGTAAGCACCACATGTTTAACAATGACACTTTGAATCTTCTGATAGACAAATCACATTTTGCTCTGGAGTGAAGCAATCTGGCAAAAAATGTAAAACCCCTAAAACATTTAGGACGAAAAAGATGATAAATGCCACCAAAAAAAATTCAGACTCAGTTAAACAGAGAAATGAATATAAACGATAAGAAGGCAAGGACCTAAAAACAAGGTGTAGTAAAACTTTATTTTTTTAAGCACCTAACCAAATTTGGATAAGGCTTTAATGATAAAGAAAGCGTGAAATCAACTTGGAATGAAACTCTGATGAACAAAATGTCAATTAAGATATTCAACAATGCTTGATTGAGTCATGCCAAAGAAAAACAAAGGCACCTACAGAGGATAATCTGTTGAAGTCGGCTGGTTTACATGTAAATCACTGCCATGCCAATAATTGATGACACTGGCAAAAAAACACCTTTATTTCTTTTGCCAGAAGATAGTATCATGCATGCATGCATGATGACCTCCACCTATGCACACTTCCCATATCAGACTGCTTTCAGCATAAATTCCATAGAATTCATGCATGGGCTGATGATCTATCAACTGCATCTAATGCATGGCATGGAGAGAAATAACAAGTTCAGGTGCCACTCCATGGAAGTATTTCTATTATACAATAGCACCAGATTGCTTCTATTAACCAGTTCAACACAAATCAGAAACCAGTCTTTACCCACTATTAACCTGGCTCTTTTCCACCAGTGTTATTATACCATGATTAAAAATCAAGTGACTGGTGGACAACTGTTCAGAAGCATACCTCATGTTGTTCCTGTAGTTGTTTAGCCTGTTCAAGATCCTGCAGCAGCTGTGCAACTTTGCGTTTTACAGTTGCTAGCTCTTCCTGTAAAATTGCTTTTTGCTTCTCCCATGACTGATACTTCATCAGCGTGTTCTTCTCCCTCTTTGCTACTTCCAGACAGGTTGCAGCTGATTTTGCTGCAGTATGTCTTGCAGCCTCCATCTCTTGCCTCAATGCAGCATTCTCCACCTCAAGCCTCCGGACAGCAGAATTAGCCCTCTCCACCTGTCCACTAGCCTTGCCCAATGCATTTTCCATCTCCGTGAGCTTCTTCATGGTGTTCTCTTCTAGAGTTTGCTTCTCTTTCTTAAGTCGTTCAACTTCCTCTTTTTCTTGCCTAAGAGACTTAAGTTCAACCTTGTCCTTACCCAGCCTTCGAGCAGCCTGCATAACTTTCTGGTTTGCCCATTCTGTCCATTCTTGGAGCTGATTTTGCAATTCCCTTACCTTGGGAACCAGCCTCATAATCATCTCATCCTTCTTGTCTGTAGGAACCCACTGTGCTAGAGACTTATCATATGATATCCCAGGAAAGTTGTTATTAGATGCCTCGGCATTAAGAGGGACTGAAATGGAGTTGGTTTTTGCAGGCAATGAAAGTGAAAGCTCAGTATCAGTAGCTGATAAAACAGATGAAGCATTGACAGCAGGTAATGCAGGTGGTGTGGTGACTGCAGGTAATGCAGATTCGTTATTGGTCTTGGGCAAAGAAGAAGTTGTGCCAGAAATTTCTAAACTAAATGATGTTGGGGAAGAGGCTCCAGTGTTGCTTGAAACATTCTGGTTACCATTATCTTGAGGCACATCGACTCCCATTACCTTACTCAATCTTAAAGAAGCATTCTTTATATTAATAGCAGACTCCGAAACAGATTTTAGTTTCTTATCCAAAATTAAACCACCCAAACCACCCAGTTTCCCTGCTCTTGACCCTTTAGGCCCATACGTCCGGTAGCCCTTCTCTAGATGTAATGATTTCTGTCGAAGTATGTATTCTCTCTTGGTACTATTAGAATGGACCTTTCTACTAACTATAAGTTTTTCCTCTAACACAGGTGATTGAGATGTTCCTGCAACACTGAACGATTTATCTGCAGGATCAAATGTAGAATTCGAGCCATCTTTCTCTGTGACTAGTCCACTAAGAACACCAGAGTTCTTTGGTTTTGTTGTGTTGGGAACTTTCATTACACTGGTAGGTGCCTCGGATTGGGAACAAGAAACAGGAAGTTCTGACTTACAAGGATTTGGAAGACTTAAATCAGAACCTTTGGCTTCTGTTTTTATTTGGGATTGAGTGGGAGTAAAGGAAGTCCCATGTGAAGCCCCATCACCAGCAAAACCACTCAAGGGATCACCATCCATTGCACAAGCATGGGAAACATTCATGTCACATATCAACAAGCACCACATTGCATCGCCAGTGCTGAAGAATGGCCTGACTTCTCGGAGCACACAAACCAATTCTGCCAATATATACTTCTCCAACTGCTGTAAATCCTCAAAACAGTGCTCTCTTGAAGGATCAATCTCTTGACCATTTCTAAGAAATGCTAGAGTGTTGTCCACAATATTTGAAACAGTGTCCTTACAGCCATAACAAAGGCCTGACCTCAAAACAGCCTTTGTAGCAACTTCTTCCATAAAGCCACAAGCAACAATTTTTTTAATTGCACTCTTGAAGATTGCATCCAAATTACTTAACACAAGTTCTTCTAGCTGAGATTCCGTAAGATCACTCCAATCAGCATCATGAGATTCTTCTGACTCTAAGTCATCGCTAGCCTGGCTTGCTCCAACCTCAGGTGAACTTATGGCGCTTGATAATCCGAGGTCAAGTTTCAACCCTTCAGAATGGTCTTGGTTAACACCACACATGTCACATACACTACATGGTCCATGAACCGGGGTAGCTTCGAATTTCTCAGCAGAAAATTCATAACCAGAGCATTCATTCTGAGGTGAAGGTATAATCTTGTTGGGATCACCCAAAGGTGGATCAGCACGGAATTTTCTCTTATTTCTACTTCCTTTTTCTTGGACTGATACCAACGTTGACACTTGACTGCTACAGCTAACACTACTGGCTTTAGCAACCATTGATGCCATTTTTTAAGCTGCAAAAAATTTAATATCTTTCAGTTCAATTGTCAACTTCATCCATTATCTATCGATTCAATCCTGACAGTAACACTAATCTAATGCATCAAAGTACCAATACCAAACATTATATTCAATATCAAATATTCATTATATCATTTTACTGGTAACAAATACAAACCAAACCATCAAGTTCATCCTCCATTAAACAACAGCAGGACAAGAATATTACCTTTTTTATATCTCTATTAACTGAACCAATGAAAAAATATCAAATTCTGCATCAAAAATCACAAATCAATCAATAAATTAAAAACCCAGACTCAAAAAATACATAACCAGAGCATTAAAAACATGCCCAAATTATAAAATTGAAATTTCAATATCCACCATATGAATTTTGACCGTAATCAATCAATTTCATAGATCAAAACAGCCAAGGAAGCAAAATACAAGAAATGACACAAAACACACTTGTTTCAATCTGAAAGATCCATAAAACAAGTAGAAGAAACAGAGATTTATGAGCAGAATCGATGACCGAGAGGTACCCGATTGGTGAGCTAATGGGTTGAGGCAAAATCAAAGGTTTGCGACACCAATCTCAAAAACATGGGTGAAACAGAGCAACATTAGCATAAAATAAATAAATAAATAAATACACCCTATATTCTTTTTTGCTTTGTTTTGTTTTATAAATTTCCTTTTGTGAGAGAGTAATGAAAACAACTATAATGATAAATATTAGCCTAGTAAATTTTTATTGGCCAAACTAGACAAACTATAGTCTAGTTTTAATTAAAAACATAATTTTTTTTTTGTAATAGTATAAAAGAGTATGATATGTCCTGACTTGATTGTGTTGTTTGTGTTTTATATAATTCGGAAAAAAAATATAAAATTGTTATTGTAAAATGTATAATGTTTTTAACAATAATTATAGTTTTGCTCTTATGTTTAAATTTAAATATTTATTATCTATTTAAAATAAAACTATTTATGTCTTGTATTATAAAAAATAATGTATTATCTTTTTTTAAAAAATAAAAAAAATAATGTATTATCAGTGCCTTATTTCACAATAAAAAAAAATTAATTGTTCAATTATAAATAATGATATGAAAAATATTTGATCAATGATTTCTCAATGGTTTAACAATTTTTATAAGTTTTATGTTATCTTATAAAAATATAATTTTTATTTTCTTACATATATATAGTTTATTATTTTATATGTATTTTAATTTGATTAATTTAAAATTTTATATTATAACAACTAACATTTAATTTTGTAGAATTAAGATATATATATATATATATATATATATATACACTATTATATTTAAATTTTTATTTAAATTGTTATATTAGATTTACATGCATTGCATTTTTAATTTGTTGGAATAGGATTTAGGTTATTAACAAGTGAGTTTACCATTAATATTTATTTATTTATTCTGTCAGTATAAAATTCAATTAAATTTTTAATATTGTTATATTTATAATAATGGGTCATATAAGTATTGCTTAAAATATGATAAAAATAGATTTTGATATATTTTGATCTAACTTTAAATTGTTTTAATTACTTTTGTTAGATTTGATCCATTTTAGTCAAATTTACCATAAATTGACCTAAATTGTTTATTTGAATATACTATTGTCAAGACAAACCAACAATTAAAAATCGTAACCTCCTTCTATTGTCTATATTTCTGTTATGATGACTGAATGATTTACTGTTGCACCATCAAACATATACCATCCTAATTCTAAAATTTCTTAGCACAATGATACTATCAACTAATGAACTAGATGAATTTGTTGTGAGTAGATCGAAAATCTTCAACATCAATATTTAGGTAATGGATAATCTAATATCTTAGTTAAAAATTCAAAACAAACAAGGATAAACAATTAGTCATAACAATTTGTGAATAAAATTAAACAAAAATTTATAATGTTGAAGTCATATATAATTTATAAAACTTTCTAATCATACTTTCATACACTAAATTAATACCAATCTAGGTATAATATTGAAATGTTAATTTCCTATAAATAGAAATAAAAAGATGAGAGAAATATTTTAAAAAATAGAATATAACTTTGATAATTATACCAAAATCTATAATCTTGAAAAAAATAAATATGAAATGTTTCTAATTATTTTTATTGTGATAGTTAATTTAGCATTGATGATAAAGTCAAATTAAATTTTGATGCTTCTCTACAAGGTATAGATGATAGATGGGCCGAATTTATTTATTGAGACTATAGAGCATACTACTATTAGTGCATTGCAATTTGTTAGAAAGGTATACCACTAGCATTTAAGCTTGGTGTTAGTATGGATATCACATACTCCAACAATGTTCAAGTTATTTATGAACCTAAACATTTTTTACGTGCTACTGCTACTAATGATATAATTTTTTTCACATATAAGTTAAATTGGACAATTTAGACATCAAACTATATGTTATAAGTAGTTGTAATCTCAAAAGTATGTCCAATAATATCAAATTGGGGTGTCACATCTACAATGAGTATGAGCATTTTGAAGAAAGTGCCTAAGATGTTGTGAATGGATGGATATTTAAAAGAGGCATGAAATTCTTTTTAATATGCTAGATATTTTGACCTCTTTGTTTAATATTCATCTTTGAATTTCATGCGATGTATATTATAAGACATACAAAAATCCAATCTGGTGCGGTAAGTTAGTGAATATCTATATATAATAAATTGACAAAACACTTGGCCTTTTGACTACCTCTTCTGAGACTATATTTCAGTTTTGTCAAGTAGGTATGGTTGAGTATATTATATTATTAGATAGAGTTGGATATAATATTTGCTGCTGAAAATTTACAAAAATTCTTAGATTATGCCAGTTGTGTAGTGGTTCAATTTCATGAGACAACCATAATTCCAATTTTGTTGTTAGATTTTCGTTTGCTATTTGTTTTATAGACAAACAATATATATGTCATTAGTTATTTGTCACTAATAAATATTATTTATTATTTTATTTAAAAAAATTAAATAAATTAAAGGCAAATATCATTAGATATAGACATATATTATATTAGTTAGTGTAATACCTGCTATCCAGTACCGTATTTCTAACTTAGGCATTGCATTTTATACTTAGTATAATAGTGGACTTCATTTAAGTTAGATATGTTTATGTATGATAGAGAGTGACCTATTTGTAAGAAAAGATGGGAGTAGATTGACACAATAGAAAGTTAGGGGTTATTTTGTAATAATACCATTTCATTAAGGAGCTTAGAATATATTATAGTGATATATTTCCATAATTATCGAGATTATTGTTATTATTATTATTAGTAGTATTTAGTTATAATTATGCATTAATGGAAGAGGACATCAAAGGGGGCAAATGGGAGTTTGTGATTAGTGTGTATGTGTGGGAGTAGAGTGTAGAGATTTGGAGAGGAAGAAGAAGAGTGATTCCTTGATAGATTTTTGGGATATTTTAATCTTGTATAAGTTATCAAACAATAGCTTTGGGAAGCTTCAGGAGGTTTTTAATCAATTATAGCCTCAATTGGTAAGCTTTACATGTATTGTTGTTGATTGAAATTGAGTTTTGATTGTTGCAAAATTCGTGCCCTATTTTTTATGTTTTTTAATCGTAGAGTTTTTACCATAACTTAGGATATATAGCTCTAATTCAAGCATAGTTAGAGGCTCTGAAAACTTTAGAGAGTCTTCTATAACTTATATGTTTTAAAGTTAGGTTGAATCCGTTGTTAGAAATGTCTAATAGGGGTCGACATTTTGATACTCATGCTGATGGCTCTGTTTTACCCAAATTGATTGAAAAATCCATAAATAATTATATACATGTCTGATTTAAGTAATTTCAATTGAAATTGATAGTAGGCTCATAATACTAGCTTCAACAGGAATATCATGATCATTGGACATGTGTGTGCATTATTTGGCTATAGCAAACTTTAAGCATTAAGTTGCATTTAGTGAGTTTGGGTGAATTACAATGTTTGCTATGTGAAATTGATATATTGTTACATGTAGGAGTTGACAAAAATAGAGGAGACCCCACTCATTAGGAGAAGCTTTTATTCTATAAGGAGTTGAAAGCCTTTGGTAAGTGATTATTAATATAATGCTTATATATATATATATATATATATATTGAATGAATATGCAACAAATGTGAGGTATGCGTGTGATAGTGGGGCTGAGTCGGGCGAATAGCCTTCACTGATTGTGAGAACTGAGAATAAGTCGGGTGGATAGTCTCAGAAGTGGCCACATGTGATATATTAATTGTGAGAAATGGGAAAGCTAATCCGGACAGATAGCTACCCAAAATAAATGTGTGATTGTGAGATTTTAGACTGAGCTGGACAGATAGTCTCAGAAAGTGGCCACTTATATTAAAAATATGAATTTATGAGGAATAAGCTTAAAGTGGGCTACGTGTGAGATAATCGTATAATGTTGGTTCCGACCAGATAACCAATGTGTATGGATATGTATTCGTGCATTTGTGTTTGTATAGAAATGTTGAACTCATATTTTAATAAGAGATGTGAATGTGATGGTATGGTTGTATGTTGATATTTATTTAGACACACACATATGTATGTATTATAAATTGTTAGTTTTGTTTTGATGATATTGAGTTGTGGAATAGTTGTGCTATTTGGAATATGTATGAATATGCTATCAGGATGAGGACACGGGTTGAGACACAGACGTATCTTGTCACTCGGGCCATGTGACAAGACACGACATGTCTTGGTTTAGACACGGGCATGTTCAACTTGATAATTTCAACTGCGAGCAGATACTGGCGCTTGTCTACGAGCAGATACTGGCACTAGCCAAAGGTGTGGCTGCGAGCAGACACTAACGCTTGCCAGTTGATGTTGGGACAGAAACACAACCGTGTTCCAAGCCGTGTCTCGAGGAAGGTTTTGACCAGCAGACTACACGGGTAGAGACACGCCCGTATAGTCCACTTTTAGTTGTTTTAATAAATTGTATTAATTAGTTATTGAGAAGTCTTATTTATAGTATTGTATTAATAATTGCTTATTAAGTTGCAAGCTCATTCATTTGCGTTTATATTTTTCAGGATGTAGCTAGATAAGCTTGAGGTGTGCTTTTGTTTATGAGCTCAGATGGGTCTAGGTGAGCTTGGTGCAAACATTTACATCCTCATTAACACATGACATATCATCTTGGTATTTTATAATAAGTCCATATATATATTTTAGAAGTGTGTATGGGTTATGTAATAGTGAACTTGAATGTGCACATTTGAATATATATATGTACATAACTTTTTGAAAAAATTTCTTATGCCACGTGTTTCATTTATATTGTGGCCACATGTATAAATATAGTAGAGGGTGTGACAGTTAGTCAAAAAAAATTTAGAGGCAAATATTAATAAATATAGTGACATATATTACATTTATTTGTAAATGTATATTTTATAGACAAATAATACATATGTCATTAGTTATTTATCACTAATAAATACTTTTCTTGTAGTATTTTATTTTAGGGGTGTAATCGAACCGAGTCGAGTAGATACACTTGCAAGCTTGACTCGACTCTTAAACTTGAAGCTCAAACTTGATCGAGTTTGGTTTTTTTAAAACTCGAGCTCAACTCGATTAAATAATTCTTATATTCGAATTCAACTTGATTTATTATATAAAATTTTAAAATGCGTATTAAAATATTTAAACTCGACTCGAGTTCGAACTTGATGATATCTAACTCAACTCGCCCACATTTATGAATTTTCAAGAAAAAATATAAAGGTTATCATTTGTTATTATTATTATTATTATTATTATTTAATATGAGTCAAAGGTTTTATTGGTATGAAGTGGGCGTGACATGAAAATCACATTGCCATTTAATCTAAGTGGTAAATAATAAAACTTGATTAGCCAATGAGGTGTAGACCAAATGGTTTAGGTGGAGACCCTGAGACCTTCCAGGTTTTATATATATATGCTTTAGTTTGTAGTAGTTTATAGTTATAGTTTGTAATAGTTAATGATTAGTTAGAGTTAGAGTTATAGTAATTCCAATGTTGTAAGTCCCCATTTGGGATTGTATCCGGAAAAAAAAAAAAAAAAAAAAAAAACTTGATTTCTTCAAATTCATTATTGCCTTATTTATTTTATTCACTAAACTCCAATTGGGCAACCCCACCATTTTTTCTCTCCCTTATGGTTAAAAATTTTGCCCCCTGAGAAGTGTCAAATTGCATTATAAGCAATTTTGAGTGTAAATGTGGATGTGTTAAAAAATATATATAATCAATAGTACAATTACAATATATGGCCAATAATACAATTATAATATATAATCTTACACATTACAAAATAAATGATAATTACTAATTCAATATTTCTAAACACAATTTTAAAATATCTGTTGAAAACAGTTAACATGAGTTGTTATTGTTTAAAGTATATATTAAACTAAATTAATTAGAGTCAAGTAAATTTTCAAAACCGGCTTTAAATGATATTATTTTTTATTATTAAGAAATTAAATAATCTATCTTTTTAAAGTTAAATAAAAACTTAATTACAACAAAACTAAATATTACACTAAAATATTGTGGAAGAAAAGTGTTCACTTTACTAACACATGTTCTACTAGACTATTTCCTTTTTTATGGTTCCAATTTTTCTAAATACTAAATTTATGTTGGTGTAAAAAAAAATCCGTTTTTGTGGTTCATGTTGACTTTCTTAATTTCTAAAAAAGTCATTTTACCTGTCACACAGGTGAAGTAGGAAGTGGACAAAATTTTTCTCAGATATTTCGTCTTTCAGAGTGGGAATTTAAAAAAAAAATAAATCTTCCCCATTTCGCCTATGTCACATACAAAATAAATCACAAAAGAGCATGGAAAAATGAGAGACATGACCACACAAATATTTCACCTGTGTGATCAGTGAAATGCTTACTTTTTGCATGTAACACAGGCGAAATGGGTGGAACATGTGGCGTTGGGCATTGAGCTCAAATAGTGAGCCAAGGATTTGTCATTTAATAAGTTAGTGGACATTGATGCTGTTGGACTTGATCATTAATCATTTTTTTTTGTCTTCTATGCAATGCCTTATTGTTCTCTTTCTTATTGGATAATATGGCGCATTACATTGTTGATTATGTCAGAATTTTTTGTAGTTATATAATATAGTTCAACAGCATTAATTCACTATATCTACTTGAAAGGTTAAACTAATTGTAATTGTAATTAGATAATTAATTAAAAAGATAAAATTTAAAAATTTCAAAAAAAATAAGTGAACCTGTCCCTATAATCAGGACCGGCTCAAGATTAGTTGTGGTCCTAAGCAATTTGTTTTTAAATACTTTTCAGATTTAAAATCATTAATTAATTATTATTTTTAGACATTAACTGTTTTTAAAATAAGACACTATTAAAATTAAATAAATTCAAAAATAATTTAATATTATCATATAATATATTTTTAATATTTCATTTCGTTTGGAAGTTTAGTATTCAAATATTTAACCATAACAATTAATTAATTTCACATATTTGAATAATTTGACATAAACAAATTTCTACTATATTTTGAATATTATAACTACTTATATCGAAACCTATAAAATAACTTACTATTTTTATTCTTCTCCACAGGGAAGAGAAAATTATGTGGAATTTTTTAACGCTAGCTGTGTTGGAAACGCATGTTGGAACAGTATTTGATGAACAGTGAAATATTAACTTTTTTAAATGTTGCATGTTACTATTCACGTAGTGCAAAAAAACTATGGTATTTCAAAAAAAATACCACGAGGAAGAGAAAATTACGTGCAATTTTTTGACGTAAGCTGTGTTTGAAACGGATGTCGGAATAGTAATTTGATGAATAGTAGAATAGTAACTTTTTATAGAATTTTGCATATTACTATTCACGTAGTGCAAAAAAATTATAGTATTTCAGAAAAAAAAAATAGGAATAATGTTCGATTTGGCCCTTGAACTTTTTACGAAAGATCAATTTGGCCCAAAATGACATTTTTCGACAAATCAGCCCAGAACTTGCACTTAATGGATCATTTAAGCCCAATTTTTTAATGAAATTGGAGCGTGTAATACACATCCATTTTCAAGCACGTGAAGCATTCAAAGTTGTCCTTTTTTGACAATTTACCCCCTAAACTTTGTAATAAAGATCAAATTAGTCCTAAAAATTTCAATCACACCCCTATTATATGAGATGTAAGCAAATATCATAATAAGAATTACAAAGAGACCCCTAAGAGTTTAATTAGTTAACAAATTAGTCCATATATTCGTT
>CATIWO010509870.1:0-11452 GCA_949673435.1 Macaranga tanarius
ACCCAATTTGGAGCTTAAACCTTTGCCTTCCACTCTAAGGTATGCATTTCTTGATTCTAATTCTATTTTTCCTTTTATTGTCAATTCTTTACTACCTAATGATGAGGTGAATGCTTTATGTGATGTTTTGAATAAACATAAAGGAGTAATTGGATATTTAATCAATGATCTAAAAGGATTAAGTTCAACTATTTGTGTATATAGAATCCTTTTAAAGGATGATACTAAGCCTACTATAGAAGCTTAAAGGAGGCTAAATCCTACTCTTAAGGAAGTGGTTGGAAAGAAAGTGATTAAGTTGCTTGACAATAGAATCATATATTCCATTAGTGATAGTAAATGGATAAGCCCCGTTCAAGTCGTGCCTAAAAAGGGTGGCTTAACCGTTGTGCAAAATGAGCTAATGACTTAGTGCCTACTAGGACTATCATGGGTTGGCGTATGTGTATTGACTATAGAAAGTTAAACAAAGCAACTAGGAAAGATCATTTTCCATTACCTTTTATTGATCAAGTTATAGAAAGATTAGCAAATTTTTCATATTTTTGTTATCTTGATGGGCTTAGTGGTTTTTACTAAATTCATATTCATCCCAACGACCAAGCTAAGACCACTTTTACTTGTCCATATAGTACTTTTGCTTTTAGGTGTATGCCTTTTGGCCTATGCAATGCTCCCGCTACTTTCTAAATATGCATGTTTTCAATATTTAGTGATCTAATAGATGATTGTGTTGAAGTATTCATGGATGACTTTAGTGTTTATAGATCTAACTTTGCAAATTATCTAGAAAATCTTTCTAAAGTACTTGATAGGTGCAAGAAGCATAGATTAGTACTTAATTGGGAGAAGTGCCACTTCTTGGAACAATAAGGGATTGTTCTTAGCCATATGGTTTCACAAAGAGGCATCGAGGTTGATAGAGCAAAGATAGAAGTCATTGCCAATTTGCCACCTCCAAAGAGTGTAAAGGCATAAGGAGCTTTCTTGGACATGCGGATTTTTATAGAAGATTCATCCAAGATTTCTCCAAGATAGCAAAGCCACTATATAAGCTATTTGCTAAGGAGGCTATTTTTGAGTTTGATGATGCATGTATGGATACATTTGGGACTTTGAAGAAGGCTCTTACATCAGCACCGGCTTTGCAACCACCTAATTAGGAGCAACCATTTGAGATCATGTGTGATGCAATCAATTTTGTGGTTGGGGCTGTTTTGGGGCAAAAAAAAGGCAAGCCTTATGTGATTTATTATGCTAGTAAACTACTTGATGATGCTCAGATTAATTATACCACCATGAAAAAAGAGTTACTTTCTATTGTTTATGCATTTGATAAGTTTAGAGCATATCTTGTGGGGTAAAAGGTCATTGTGTATTCCGACCATGCTACCCTCAAATATCTTCTAAGCAAGAAAGATGCAAAACCAAGGCTCTTAAGGTAGATTCTAATGCTTCAAGAGTTTGATTGGGAAGTGAGGGATAATAAAGGTAGTGAGAATCTTATTGCAGACCACTTATCAAGACTAGATCAAGAGGAATTGAACAAGAGCGATGATGGTGTGCCAATCAATGAGTCATTTTATAGTGAACATCTCTTTACATTAGCTTCTAAGGAACTTCCATGGTTTACGAATTTTACAAACTACCTTGTAAGTGGAGCTCTACTTTATGAGCTTCATTTTTGGTAAAAGAAGAAATTTTTGCATGATAGTAAGTTCTACTATTAGGAGGAACCATTGCTATACAAGAGATGTGGAGACAGTTTGATTAGAAGGTGTATTCCTCAAGATGAAGTTCAAAATGTTTTGAGACATCATCATTCCTTGGATGTAGGCGGACACTTTGGTGCATTAAAGACAGCTTTTAAGGTACTTCAATCTAGTTTTTGGTGGTCTACTTTATTTAAGGATGCTAGAGATTTTGTGCTTAAATATGATAAATGCCAAAGAATGGGTAATTTATCTAGGAAACATGAAATGCCTTTGAAAGGAATTGTCGAAGTAGAGATTTTTGATGTTTGGGGTATTGACTTCATGGGTCCCTTTCCTAGTTCTTTGGGTTACAAATATATATTGGTTATGGTAGATTATGTCTCTAAATGGGTATAAGCAATAGCTACTATTACTAATGATGCTAAGGTTGTCAAAAAGATATTTAAGAAAATTATTTTTTCAAAGTTTGGCACCCCTAGAGCATTAATTAGTGATGCTAGTTCATACTTTTGTAATCATATAATTGAAGCTCTTTTGAAAAAGTATAGAGTTACACACAAAGTCGTTACTCCATATCATCCACAAACAAGTGGGCAAGTTAAGGTGAGTAATAGAGAGATTAAGTGGATTCTAGAGAAAATGGTTTCTTCATCAAGAAAGGATTGGGCAATGAAGTTAGATGATGCCTTACAGGAATATAGGACAGCTTTTAAAATACCCATTGGCTTTACTCCTTACTAATTGATTTATGGAAAGTCTTGTCACTTGCCCGTAGAACTTGAGCATAGGGCATTTTGGGCAACTAGAGCTTTGAACTTTGATTTGAAGAAAGCGGGTATGAAAAGACTACTTCAACTCAATGAATTAGAAGAATTGAGAATGAATACTTATGAAAATGCTAAGTTGTACAAGGATCGTACACAATTGTGGCATGATAAGCATATAGTTAAGAAGGAGTTCCATGAGGGAGACCTTCTTCTGCTTTACAATTCTAGATTGAAGTTGTTTCCCGGTAAGTTGAAGTCAAGGTGGTCGGGTCTATTTAAGGTTGTCAAAGTTCATCCATATGGGGCAATTGATATTGTTAATGACAAAGGAGAAAGCTTCAAGGTGAATGGTCATCGTCTCAAGCCTTATTTGATTGATAATGCAATTGATCCAAAAGAATCAATCCCTCTTTCTACACCATAAATTCAAAAAGGTATGGTCAAGCTATAAACTATTAAATTTAGCAAGGTATTTATCTTATTTCTAATTTATTTATTTTCTTTTATTTTATTTTCTTTTCTTTTAAATATACACATACATATTATATTTTAGTTAATATTTGTTTTAAGTATACACATTATTTTTTAAGTACCCTAATATATATATATATATATATTTATTTAAAAAAATTTAAATTATTATTTTTTCCTTGGCTCTATGCCGAGTTGGCACATGCATGCCACCTCGCCCATCCTCGAGACTTGACATGCGAGCTCTGTGCCGAGTCGGCACAGCGTGCCAACTCGTGCCCATCAATAACTATACATTTTTATTTTTTTTTGCAATTTTTTTATTTTCTTTGTAATTTTTTTTGCAATTCATTTATTTCCTATTTTATTCTACTACTTTATCTCTATTCATATTTGTCTTATTGTATATTAAACCTATTCTAATTTTGAATTTAAATTGAAAAGTCATGTCCTTTCCCCATAAGGATACAACTTTCCAACTTTGTCATAACTTTTAGCCTTTCCCTATTTATAACTACATTGACTACTATTTTTATATTCCCTTTTCTTCTCTTTTTCATCTCTTTTTCTTCTATTTAAACATCCTAAAACATTTTCTACTTCATTCATTCTCTCAATTTTTATTTTTCTTATATTGTTTCTACACCGCTCCTTTCCCTTTTACCTATTTCTTTATTTTTAGTTTCTCTTCTTCTTCACCAACTCTCCCTTTCTCTTTACTTTCCTCCATAGCTGAACCCCTTCCTTCTTTTCCTTTTCTTTTCTTTTTCACTTTATTTTCTACAACTTGCAATGGGAAAAACCAAAGGATCTTTATCATCAAGGCCAATGAGGGATGATCAAGATAAGAAGAAGCCACAAGAGGAGAATTCACAACTCACATCTCAAGCTAAGTTTTCTATCCTCTCTCATGAAGAAGGTGCTAGATTTACTAAAAATAAATTTAGAATGGTTGCATGCAAGTATATCCCTACCTCTTTACTTCAAGATATTAATATGCATAATTCCTTTACTCAATTGCTAACAAATTGTGGCTTAAAGAAATTTGACTTTATGCATGAACACACATTTGTTGACTTGAATATGGAATTTTATACATCCTTAGAGGTTAATGCTAATGACTGACATATCCTTGAATTTCATATGTTAGGAAAACCCCACCAATTTACCTATTCTTTCATGCAACGTGTCTTTGATTTTAAGAAGGATGGTATGTGCGATATGCCTAAGTCTTTTAATATTGATGAATTTTGGACTTTTTTAACTGATTTACCACCACCTTTTAGACCAAAGAAATGCAAGGCTATATTTATTAAGAATTTGTAATTTTAGTTATTGCATAAGGTGCTTTATTGTGGCGTATTTCATAAGTCTGAATTTAATAGAGTTTTGGCCCAATAAATGTTTTTGATATGGTGTATTCATAATAGAAAATAAGTTTGTTAGACTTATTGGATATTTAATCAATTTTTGATATATGCTAATCGTAAAGATGTTCCTTTGACACATGGACATATTATTACTATCATTGCCAAATCTTTTAATGTTGATTTTGATGTCGTTGACCGTGTTGCACCATGTACTTACTTCACTAAACAAGCCTTTGTGAGAGGTGAAGTTGTAGATGCTTTTTTTCATTTTATTCCTACACACACAAGATCTTGTTGTAAGGGTATTCCCCATCCACATTTTGTAGGTGATTAAAATGATGAGGAGCATGCTCAAGTAGGACAAGTTGGAGATGATGTTCAAGATGAAGAGCATAATGTAGGAGATGATTTGAATTAAGAGGAATGGCCTTAAGATGATGCACCTATCCCTTTTTTTCCTACGCAAGGAGGTGCAAGTGGCTCTTCTAGCCATAACTTGCCTCTTTGGGAGCAAGTATTGGCAAACCAAAGGGCGACGCAACAACAATTAAATGGCATGGAGACTTTCAATCGTCAACTGGCTCGCCGCTAATGCCGGATGGAGTACAAGATGCAACAATACTTTGTCCGTTACAGACATACCATTGAATCTCCACTACCATCTCTTTTGAAAGATTGTGGGAGTTTTTCCTTTTTCCTACTTTTTCTTTAATGCTTCACATTGGGGACAATATATATTTTAAGTGTGGGGGAAGGGATATTAGTAGTTAGTAGTAGTTAATATGCATGTTTTATTTTATGTTTTATTTTTGTGCATGTTGTCATTTGCATTATTTGCATTTTGTTTAGTTTGATTATATTTAGGTTGTTATGCATATATGTCTATGCTTTATTTTGCACTTATTTATTTTCTCTACATCAATAAGTAGTTTCTTTTATAGTTTATTTTGATTTTGATTGAAATTTTACTTTTATGCCATGTTAATATTTAATTTTTTATGCTCAATTGATAGAATTTTTAAGTTTCATGTAGTATAGTGTTTAAGTTTTTCTTATTATCTCTTTTTATTATTTTCAAAATCTAGAGAATTTTAAGTCCGCTTTCTAACTATACTTAAGGCTAGGATGCTAAGGCTTTAAGCTTAATTTTCTTAGGACTTAGGCAGTCTAGGGAAACTTAGCCATAATACGAAAGATTAGTATTTCAATATGGATGAGGACACAAAATTAAAAAAAAAATTATATAGAAAAATTAATGCGTGTTGATATGATGCATTTCAAGTAAGTTGTGTGTAAGTGAGTATGCTCTTTAATTACATTCATTTGGAAAGAATGTATGACATCACACACACACACATAAAAATGAAAAATTTATGCTTGTTATGTGATGTATCTTGAGTAAGTTGTGTGCAAGTGAGTTTGCTCCTTAATTGCATTCATTCGGAAAGAGTATGTGACATTGCAAGTATAAGAAAAATTAGTGGGATGGAGCATAAAATGCACCCACTAAAAAAATAAAATAATAAAAAAAATGTGTATCTAAAAATACTATGAGAAATATTAGTCTATGCGTGTGCTCAATTTTTGTTCCAAAAAGCTACTTGTATTTATAGAAATCTTAAGTTTAAAGAATGAATATTTTGGCTAGATAGTTTGGTTAGTACTTTGACTTTGTATTCTTGATTTTGTTATTAATAGCTTAAGATAATGTGTTACACTTATTGCCTATACTATGAGACTTGTTTCCTCTATCATTATTGAGCATTGAAAGTTAATTGTTAACTATCTTTTTCTATAAAATTTCTTTTATTATTAGGATGACTTGTTAAGATGGCTACATATATTTTGGAGAGGATGAAATTTTTGTCATTTTTCCTACTTAGCGCTTTATTTCTTACTTGAGGGCAAGTAAGGTTTAAGTGTGGGAGAATTTGATAGTATACAAAATAGCATAGTAATTTAGGATCATTTTGTTAACTTTTTAATTAAATTGCATTTTCATTATGTTTAATTATATGTTGTTATTATAGTTTTATGCTTTTATGTTTTCTTTATTGTTTATGTGATTTATAGGTTCTTTTGGACTAATCTCAAGCTTAAAATAAATTTGGAGTGTATTGGAATGAAGTTTGGTGATTAAAAAGTCAAAGGAGGCATTTCAGCAACCGTGCCGACTTGTCCCGCCTATGCCGACTCGTGACAACAAGCTGCTGTGCCGACTCGCCCGGCTATGCCAACTCGACCGGCTGTGCCGACTTGTCCTGCCCGCTGGTGCCGACTCGAGCTGAAGGAAAGAGGCCCACCCTGACTCGTGCCACCGTACTGAGTTGTGACAAAGCCAGCCCGTGCCGACTTATACCCGACTCAGCATAGTGTGCCGAGTAGTTTAGGCACCCGTTCTTTGCACCTTTTCCAATTACACCCCTCTCCGAAAGTGTACGAATTGGAATGTTTAGCAAGCCTATAAATACATGTATTGGCTGCATTTTAGACATAAGGAGACATCATAAAACATTTATTTTATTTGTCAAAAGTGTTAGTTTTATTTAGTTAGTATTATTAGTGCAATTCAAATATTCAAATGAAGAACATTCAAAGCAAGTCAAGGAATCTTCAAGAAGGCTAGTTACATTCAAAGTTCTATCTTTCTTTCTTAGTACTTTGTATTTTATTTACCTTCTTGTTATTGTTTAATTGTGTTTATCATGTATCTTAGCTAAGCCGTTATTTGTTAGAATTACAAGGAAGAATGAATTAATGAATTACATCTTTTATTTTATATTATGTTAATGATTTGAATTTAATTGTGAGTTTGAATGTGTTGTGTATCATTAGCCACCATATATGATGTTTAAATCAAATATGTATGCAATGAGAGTTGGTGCATTTTGGTGGAAATATAATTGAATTCACTAAAGATTATGAAATCACTTGGAGACAAGGGTTTCTACTTAAAGAAAAATTATAAACCTTGCATGGTAATTTTATGAATTATGTTTATCTCTACAATGACATGAGAATGCTTGTAGACTCTAAATGAATTACCTTTAAATGACAATGAGAGTTGCATTTAAGGACTTTAAGTTTAAATGACAACAAGAGTTGCATTTATGCCTTATACCATGTTTATAATCATTTTATGTAACTATTTGTTCATCTTGTAATTCTTGATAAATTCATACTTGTAGTTCTAATAAACCCTATTTCAACTTGATATTTAGAATAAGTAAATTAATAAGTGTAGTTAGTAATTAATTAGAATAATTAGAATAATCCAACGATCTTCTTTATTAATATTTTATCTATCCATCTTAGTACCATTCGGTTAATACAAAATAGCTCCAAATTTCTGAGTGTTCGACACCCTATTTACTCTAGCTATACTTAGTCTTAGAGACTAGTGTAGTTATATTTGACCCACATCAAGTATCACTTTTGATCGTGCTACTAAGTTCCTTAGCCATTTCTGGATGACATTTTGGAAGATGTTTGATTCTTCTTTGAACTTCAGTAGTACAACACATCTACAGATAGATAGACAGACAGAGGTGATGAACAGGACATTGGGTAATCTGATTTGGAGTATTTGCATGGATCGACCTAAACAGTGAGACTTTGCTATAGCGCAAGTGGAGTTTGCCTACAATAACATCGTTCATAGTGCTACAGGTATATCTTCATTCTCTGTTGTGTATATGAAATGTCCTAACCATACTTTGGACTTAGTGAAGCTTCTAAAGTTGCCGGGTATTAGTGTGGTGGCTAGTGGCTTAGCAAAGCAGGTTCAAGAGGTGCAACCGGATGTCAGAAACAAGCTTGAGCAAGCTAATATTAGGTACAAGACTGAGGCGAACAAACATAGGCATTTCAATGTCTTTGATGTTGGAGATGAGGTTATGGTGTTCATTAGTAAAACAAGGATACAAGGTGGACATAGCAAGCTGCAACAACGTAAGTATAGGCCTTACAAGGTAGTTTGAAAGATTAATAACAATACCTATGTTATTGATTTGCCGGCATGAATGGGAATCTCGAATACCTTCAATGTGGCAGACATTACTCTATTTCAGCCATATATGAGCCTTGGGTATCCAAAAAATCACTCGAGGTCGAGTTCTTTGCAAGTGGAGGTGAATAATGAGAACACGATATACGGCCATATGTCTGATCAACACACCCGTATAGTCAGTGCTCGAGATAGACCGCAACAAACACGGCTAGACGATACGCCCGTGTCTCATTGTGCTTTAGATGGCAGTGGAGAACACATCCATATAGCGGCCTATGTTTGAGTGTATCGGCGTCATGGATTTACACACCCAACAACACACTCATGTATATGACCGTGTCGCATTCAGGAGGATTTACCGAATTTCAACATGCTTATGTCTTCATGGCATACGGCCGTATTTCGCAACTGATTAAAAAATTCAAATTTTAATAAGTTATTTTGTTTATTTAGAATTCTATTTAATTATTCATGTTTTAGCCTTTTATTTCCTAAACTATAAATAGTTAATGTTAGGATTTGTTGGTTTTAATCTTTCAATTATTATTAATCAAATCAAGCTTTTGCTTAAACTTTTCTTTGGATTGAAAATAATCTCTGAATTGAGATTGCTAATCTCTGGATTGAGATTGCTAATCTCTGGATTGAGATTGTTTGTTCCTTTAAATAATCAACGTGTTTGATTATCGCCCTACACGCTGCGTCAATTGTTTTAAAATTTAAAAATATTTTTATATATTTAAATTTAATAAAAATATCATTATAATAATACAAATACGCAGATCAATAAGGGATGAGGAAATGTCCATATAGTTCACAACTGTATTAATGAAATGTCACTTTTTCCTTTTAAAGAATAATAATTACAAATGCAATACAATCCACCCATTATTATCGATCACTACATCATATTTTCAATGTTAAAGATTATATTTTTACAATAAATATTGTTTGACATATCAACATGAACAACCTTAAGGTCTAAGGTTCAAACTCTCGCAATGTTATTAAGATTTTTCTTCCATTATCACTGTACAAGAATATGATGTAGTTACAATCTTATATCCGCAAATAATAGATTAAGTACCCTTTCCACCAATAATAACAACTAATAACCGCAACTTTATATAATATTAACAAATAATAATATTAAAAAAATTAATTTGCAAATATTGTTTAATGGGACTATTATCAATGATTACTAAAGAAAATATTGATACTTTGACTTTTTTAGAATTTTGTTTTAGAAATACATTCTTATAACACGTTTCAAAGAATAGTTTTTGCACATCAATGACTACTAACAAAAAAAATATATTGATATTTGGACTTTTTTGATAATTTCATTTTCGAAAATACATTCTTATATAACAAATGTTAAAACTCTTATTAGTACTAGATAATAGAGTTAATTATATCAACTGGGATAGTTGTAGCACTTGAAAATTGTAAATAATATGTTAATACAATTTAATTCATTGATACCTTTGCTTTCTCTATGCTTAATATTTTTTTATTGTAATATATAAAAAGATACAATAAAAGTTTCATATCCCAATTCCATACCTGCCAACAAAAGGCAAATTAATAGACCCTATCCATATTTTTTCATCCTTTTCCATTACTTCACTTAAAGACTTAAACCTGTTTCTATCTTCAAAAACTTCTAAAATGTCACCATTTTCACCCAACCTAACAGCCATCCCACTACCTCTATACTTGATGAGAAAAGAATGAATTTTTGTCATATCAATAGGGAGCTTAACTAAAGCATTTCCTATCCATGGATGTGAAAGAATCCATTCGAAAAATTTCTCTCTTTTTGAGTTAATGGCAACCCAATACCCTCCTCTAGGACTCCTTTTTATGTTATCTGGGAATCCTGGTAATTGTGCAAAAACTTCAAGATTTCCAGCTTTTAGTGTTTTTATCCAATATTTTAGAACTCTACAATTTGTGGACTCTGCAATTAAAATGAAGTTGCCATCCTTGCTCAATGCCACTCCATTTGGAAATGAGAGGTTGCTGATAAGTGCAGTCACTTCTCTGTCTTCAACATCATATCTCATTAGTCTTCCTGATTTATCCCCACTTAATATTGCATTTACATAATCCCTGCAAAAAATTGCATTCACCATGCTGTGGAAAATTAAATATTTAGAAATTTAAATTAATTTTTTTTTATTCTATTATTTTTATTTATTTTCATTTATAATAAACTATATTTATTTCAAAAGGTGAAATTTTATGGTAACTTTATTTTTTACTTATTTTCATTACTTTAGAATGAAAATGTATTTTATTATCCAATATTGATTATTAACAAATGATATTTTATTTTGTAAAAAATAAAATAACTATAGAATGCAACTTCCAAAAGTTAGACTTTGAAAAATAGGGCCAGTTTGGTTCAACTATTTATATCAACTGATAGCTGATAGTTGTTGTGGTTAGCTGATAGCTGGTAGCTGATAAATAAAAGCCGTTTGGTGAAATTCTGTTAGCTATTGCTGTTAGTATGTAAAATGTCCATTAGGGGTATAAATTATTTTTAAATATGATTTGATACATCTCTTATAATTATATTTTTAATTATATAAATTATTTAAAAATATATATAGTATTAAATAATAATTTATCGTCTTTATTTTATTTATTATTAAAATTATTGATAGAAACTATTTGACAATTAACGATAAAATATAAATTTTGTTAATTTAAATTTTTAAAAAATATTATAGATATAAACATTATAATTATTTAATTGCTAACTATAAATTAAAATAATATTTATTTTATTATGGATTAAAAAATAATTTTATACATTTACTTTTAAAAACTTGTAGTTGTTATTAATTATTTTTAATAAGGATAATAAGGGTAACATAGTCTAAATACAAAATAAATTTAAATCAGCTCTTAGCTGTTGGAAAAAAGCTCTAAAATGGAGCTGATCAAATCCGTAGCTATTTTGAATAAAATCAGCTATCAACTATGGATTTGATAACTTTACCAAACACCTAAAATGTAACTGATTGAGGAAAAACTTCTATCAGGTACTCAAATAAACTGAACCAAACACCCTTATAATTTTAAAAAATTTAAAAATAAAACAAATAA
>CATIWO010510088.1:0-14336 GCA_949673435.1 Macaranga tanarius
TTGGAACTGGAAGTTATTTTTTTTTACATGTAAAATTATTTCAAGTCTTTGCCTTTGACTAAAACTCTAATTCACTGTTACCTACTTCCTTTGTTGACCTGTCTCATAATTCATAAATTACTCTTTCTTTTTTTCCTAAAAATATAAATTTAATTTATGGAACTCCACATTTTACAAAAAAGAATAAGTGATTTAACAAATTTTTTTACCCCGAATAATTACTTACATTTATGCAATTATTGCAAAATTTGCAGAACAAGTTGTTTTTCTATTTTTTATCTAATTACCAATTCTAGTTGAATTTCACAACCATTAATAAGATAAATTCAAGTTGCATGTATATTTCTGCTATATATATATATATATATATAAGCAAATGTTTTGTTTTTTTAGTCTCTAATGATGTTGTATTGTTATTTACAAAAAAAAAAATGATAATTTTTTTTTAAGTGATAGAACATTTATTCAACAAAAAATGTAATGCATGCACTAATTTATTCAACACCGGTTTCTCAATATTTACAAGCAAAAACTCCAAAATTAGATAATTTTTAACTAGTATTAATCCTTCTTTTTTTTTTTTTTAGAAAAAAAAATTTATAAAAGATTTGTTTCTCTATATGGATTTAGTTAATTTACTTCAATTTTATTCTATTTGTTAAGATTTGGATTATTTGGTCTATTAAAAAAAATGGATTATTTGGTAAAAGACAAGAGAGTTGAAGCAAATAAAAAGTAAGTAAATGATCTATGTAAAAAACCCTTTTCAACTAACATGTGTTTGAATAGAGTAAGATTTTGAGAAAATGATTAACAAGAGGAAGAGAAGCTATGTAAATTTCCATTTAGACTTCGGTCAATCTGATTTCAATCTTCATCACGTTCAATAGCTAGCCTGACAGATACCATTTGATTTTTTTTTTCCATACCTTGGTCACAACGTAAAAAACCTTAAAAATTCCCAAGGTATGGAGAAAAAAAAAATCAAATGTTATTATCATTGCATGGGACCAGTACAAGTTTTTTCAATGCTTTCCTCAAATTAATCGAAACCCATCAACAAAAATTTATGATCATCAATGGCAACAATCTGGATATACTTGTTTGGTGGAGTTTCTTTCCTGACCGTTTGATGCACTGTCCCTGTCTTTGCCAGTGGTATCATCACCTGCTTGAATTATGCGCCCATAAGTGTCATGATTAAAAAGGTAGCATAACTATTTTAGATAATTCCATTTGCCATATTATATTACCTTGTAATAGGACCAACGTGATTCTGCAATTTCTTTTACCTGCTTTTTCACTTCACCACTCTATGTTTGGTTCTCTAATATGGAAGTTGAGGATTTTGCTGCTAGTGAATTTAGCAAAGATTGAGTAGCAATAAGTTTTTCCCTAAGAATCATATTGTAGTTGTACATGTGCTGGAGAGTCTTCTGTATATCAGAAATCTCTACTTCAGATTCAGCTTTAAATTCTGCAATACAAAATAACACCATTACATAAACAAAGCGCATTAGAAAGCGACATAACATAAATGCAATGCCAAGCCAACAATTTTGTAGATCTCCATCACATATGAGGATCTGTAGTAATCAGAAGGTTTTAACGAGAACCTATAAACTATTTCTATGCAACTAGAAATAAGATTTATGACACATGCGCCAATTTCATTTTACTTTATGACTACATCTAGATCTCAGATTTGCAAGTGAAGGTGGTAATTTAAGCTACATCCTTGTCTACTATTTAAGGTATGCATTTTATGCTCTGTATGACATGTCTAAAGGCAAAGAAGATTGTCATGCGAGCCTTTTGAAGGTACTATTGCATTATATTTTAATTTTTCTATTATCCTTCTCCGACACCGTGAACAATCTGCTTCCCACTTGAAAGAAGACGTAATAAGGAAATTAAAAAAAAAAAAAAAGCTAAAAGAAGGTGCAGCTGATCTTTCTTACCTAGTGGTGGTGGCAAAGGAATGACGTTGTCATCGGCAAGTGAATGTGCTTGAGACCGCGAGGCATTTCTCTCATGTAAACCAACTGATTTCTGTATTTCATCTTTTGTAGAGCCAGATTCTCCACGTTTGTCAGACTGAAAAACCATGAACATTGCGCATTTTAAAGGTGCTTAGTATCAACAAAATCCCTGTGCTTTACAACAGATTTGAGTGTGATTCATAATAAAATGTTTAGACTAAATGACAATCAGTTTAAATGCATTTCATGATGGGGAAATTACAATCTAACAGCTAAATTAGTGATTTCCATTTAGCCATTAACAATGATTTCATTAGCTAACTGCAAGCAAATTATTCATTAGAAAATAGTACTATCAGGTGCTAATAACATAAGTCATATCACATCTACAAATTGGTAATCAATCAAATGAAGAATGATCTCACAAGTCCTACCACCATGCTGCGATAGTTTTACAAAAGGCAACACGGGAGATAAAAAGAAAATTCAGTTGTAGCATCCAAAGCAATGCCCTCTAAAGATAACTAAATGACCAGATGAAACATCAGAGATGTCTACTGAGTTGGATCAACTAAGCCATGGAGGGAAAAAGAGTGAGGATGTATCTCTCTCAAATGTTCTATTAACATCAATGATCAATCAATGAAAGGTTAGACATAATTTTAAGTGCCAAGGAAATTGGAGGACCGACATACATGTTCTCCTGCAGAATCAGAATTTTTCCCTTCTGTGTTCAAGGTGCATCCAGCCAACGTAGATTTCACTCCCTCGGTATGGGTGCACACTTGTACAACATTCTGCAAAATAAAAACAAATTGGGCAATCCAGGAATGATATAAGGAGCTCCAAACAGGGGTTCGTCAACCTTCGTGCAAATTGCACAAAGCATTACCTTTTCACTAGGTATGCTAACTCTTCTGTTTAGGCGGATAATATCTGTTCTAGTTCGTGATCTTTTCCTCTGTGATGATCCACCGCCACGCATGGATCCATTGCCATGGATAGAATGTGCCCTGATACAATTGCAAGTAGATCCCTGCTCGCTGTTCTTGAAGTCATCATCCAATGTGTTGCAACCCCATCTATATCTCACATATTTCCTCAACTACTTATCAGAAGACATCCGTTATCTAATGGCATGATCAACAAGTAAATTGAATCTCAATGCAAAGAGTGGAGCGGAATATAAGCTGCTTTTTTGGAAAAGAACTTACTTTATCCCAGCGTTTTTGAGCTTTTAAACGATTTCTTATGTTTCGCATAGTGCTGTCTTCATTCCGGAGTTTCTTTATTCTGTATTCACACTACAAACAGGCGACAATAACATAAGATAAATTTTACTGCTCTTGTAAGTTCTTTTTATCATATGAAACTTAAAACATACAAGGACTAACCTAAAAGACAAACTTTTACATTTTCAAACAACTTTTTTGCCAACATTATACTATTTTATTTTGTGATAATTTATATATCGTTTACCATTTCCTCACAAATATCACCATCATGAGACTATCATCACTCCACTACATCCATCCTAATCCATCATGATTGGAACTATGCCATTGATGCTTCTACATTGCCACCTTTATAACATTGCCTCTAATCCTTCCAAACAATCATCCCCACTCATCATGACACCAGCAACATTGCAACTCTGCTGCTCTCTTTGGAACAGCCTTTAGAATGTCAACATCATCACATCACAGTTATCATAGATCCTGTGTGCTGTCAGATAGGCTTATATTCTCAAAGGGATTCAACATAAAGCAATTTGTTTCAATCTTACACAGCATAAAAATTAAATGCACAATCCTTCCAGCTCAAAGTCCTCAATATTGCTCAACATAAAGTTAAATGCATGGTTTGACTATCTAATAGTTTTGGAATCCAATATTTCTTCTTCCACAAAATTTCTTACAGTATTGCTAGAACTTAAGAAATAAGGAGTTGAAAGAATACAGTTCTAAAAGAAACAAGAAACATACTTGCACCAGCAGGTAGAGAAATATGCAAATGCTAATGCAATATAGGCCACCAAGATCTGCAAGGAAGCTCACTGTGTTGCCAACATAGAAAGTTGAATAAGATTAGATAATGCAGCATAAAATGTAATACAAACAGAACTAGATTTAACATAACAGAATGCTGCTGACAACCAAGATACAATTATGCTGCAAGATGTGATAAGGCAACCATGGGTTCTTATGATTTGGACTAACAAGATTTAGTATGAGTCAGAAAATGCCTAAAATTCCACCTCAACTCATAAATAAGGTTACTGTAAGAAGCACAAAAATTAAAAGAATAAGCCAAAGCATTAGATGATGCCTAAATCCTAGAATATCCAAAAATCAGGTTGATGTAAGAAAAACAAAACTGAAAAGAATCAACCAAAGAAGAAGCTTCGATCTTCCACATATATACCACATGGCCGACACCAAAACCCAACAGAAATATGAACCCATGTTAACTTCTGGATAATTCATATTCAGTTCAATTGTTGCTTCATCAAATCCAGTCTTCTAATAGAGCAAGTGCAAAATAATATTGCAAAAGCAACTACGATATATATGTATTGCAATCACCATGTAATTAAAGTAAATAAGCACTAAAAGCACAAAGGTTATATTTTGTAAAATTGCATATGCAAATTTTGAACAGAAGAAAATGTAAACAGTGGCATGTACATACATAGGGAAGCAAGAAGCTTACCTGGACCCATTATGTTTTGATTTTCAATTTCAACAACATAGGTAGAGAGGTAGTTGACAAGCAATGTGGTGTTGATAAGTCCATCACTAGGAGTTGCAAGGGAGGCTTGAAGCTGAGTTGTATCACGTAAAAATGAACCCGGGATAAATTCATGGAATAGAGGTTGGATTAGCTTTAGATCACCGAGATTATGGTATATCTGAGGAAATAAGTTAAATTTTAATATATTTGAATCCCTCCCTCTGAATGTAACTGGTCTATCATCAAAAGCACTTCCATTCTTGAGCGTCCCACTAACAAAACTAAAGTGCCTTTTATCAGCATGATTTCTTGTGGTAAGGTTGAAGTGATAACCAACAGCACTAGCAGGAGCATTTGGAAGATCAACAAACTGCCATGAAATATACATATGGTCGTTACTGATACGACAGTTGCTACACTTAAAAGTTAGAGTTGGTCCTGTACTTGTGTTCCTGCAGATGTAGTTCACAACTTCTGAAAGATTGACAACCTTATGATCAATAAAACCAGGAGTCCCAGTAACTAAAGTGCCAAGACCACGTAAATTTGAACAGCTCATGCTCGAAACAGTGGTTATATTAAATTCCATATCATTAGCAAAAGAAGCTAAATCCGGTGCATTCGTTGCTGTCACATTGCGCACCTCAATTGATCTCTTTAATATGATCTGATAAAGCAAGCTGAGAAAAAACTGAAAAGCCAAGTCAATGTCTATTCATACAAGAATATAGTCACAGCAATTTATAAATACAGTACATTAACATGAACAAATTGCAACAACTTACTTAAAGAACGAAAACTATTGTATATACTCACGTAGCAAACAAACCAATGAAAAGTATACAACTTGCAATTGAGAGAGTTCCACCTAGTTCTGTTTTTCGCTTCACAACCACCTGCTGATCATCCTACAAAAAAACATAAAAACAGTTAAATCAGTCACATGTCGCAGTTAAAATATCAAGTAAAAAAGACAAAGATTGTAAGAAATAAAATATGATAATATTAGAATAAGTGAATACAAGTGTAATAATAAGATACTAGGCGTACAACTCATTTAGAAAGCCATTGAAACCCTTCTTTAACAGACAACAAAAACATTTGAAGCTTAAAAAGAGAAATAATAACAAAATAAGACCAAGTTGTCCTAAAACATCATCCGGGGAGCATATCCAATCCACAACTAAGAAATCAATCTAAGCTTCCAGGCATGAAACAGAATCATAGAGACCAACTTATTTGATATAAAGATAGCAATTTATAAGTTTCTCAAATAATCATTAACCAAACAACTAAATATGCAATGAAGAAACATAGCACATCCAATTAAAATCCAAGAATCAACCCATCTAAGTGGAAGTGACTAAAACAAATAAATAACTCTACAAAACTTAAATGCACCAAAAAAAATACAAAGAAAGGAGCAACTCACCAACCAATGCCTAGTGGCAAAGCAAATATCAAGACGACTAATCCACCATCTAATCTGGAACCAAATATTTCTGCCATCACCGAACTTCCTAAACCTCAAAAAAATGCAAAACAAAAGCCAAGAAACCAGCATGACAGCAGTTGCCTCTAAGAAAACCGCCTGAGACTGAGTAAACTTCTTGATAGAATCAAAAGAGAAGATTGTCTCAGGAAAAGACACTTTGCTTGCGAGTCCTATGTCGGTTTGTATATCAGAGCTGGGGGTGAACAAGGTGCAGCTGTTGGTGGTGCGGTTGAGGAACCGCCCCGGAGGACAAGCGCAAAGGGTCCCATTGTAGGTGATGGAACCTATAGGACAGCTTGTCATTTTAGCCTTTTCTTGCCCCCTTCTCTTGGATCCAAGTAAGGTTTTGTACAAAAGAAGAAATCTTTTTAATAGGGGACAGAGATTTAAGATATGGGTACGTAATCTAATGTTAGAATTCGTGATTTTGTGTCCGGTTTCTTCGGTTTGAAAGAAAGAATCTATAAAGGGAAAGAAAAAGCAAAGAATCGAGAAATTTCACATGGACAGTTTATAAACACAGAAAACCCACAAAAAAGGTCACTTTTTAAATGTTCGAGTGTCTTAAAGAACAGGCTCTACGTCAACGGTATCATCATCTTATACTTCAATTTGTCTTGTTCAAATTTAACTCCGTAGGGTAAATTTAGGCACTTTGATTATAATTTATGTGTTATGCTGCTCCATTGATTTGATGCAACTAAATTCACGGAAAGTAGTAATTTTTTTTAGTTTGGAGTGTTAATTTATAAAGATCATCAATGAAATTTGAAAAAACAAAACATGATTAATTGAGAAACATGGTTGCTTTTTACATCTGGCATCAATTATATTACGCACTGATGTTAGCACTGACACTTGTGTTATGTATATGCGAATGACACCAAAATAATGAAAACAACATTATCCAAAACAAATGTTAGCAAACGAAACACAGGATTGGTATGTCAGACACCAACTTTGTATCATTAACTTTGGAGCTTTGTTGGGTTGTCAAACACATGCCAAATGCTTCAATTTGTTTTTTTTTTTTTTCTTTTATTATTATTATTTTCCTCGCAAAAGCAGGTGGATAATATCTAGTTGTCGGCTCCAGAAACGGGTGGGTTGGCTTTGGGAGAATTGAAATGGAACAAGCCACTACTAGACTACCAAAAGATGGTGGCCTCCATATAATTTATTTCCACAAGTTGTGACTACAAAGAGTTGCCATAAATGGAAAATCTTTTTGGCAGGTTTCTATGTGCTTACATTATGAAAATATGACCATGAAAGATGGAAGATATCAAAATTTTCATGGTATATAAAACAATTCCTAAGCTTGCACTAGGGTATAAATTCAACTGTGATCTTTTCAGAAAAGAAAAACATAGAAACCAATAGACAACTTGTAAAAATGGGAGAGATCAATAATCTCTTCTCCTGCTGTTGATAAGGTCACTGCCAAACTCCTCGTCATTTTCACATTGTTCTAACAATTCTTTAAATGCAGGATTAAAAGCAACAGCTTGCCGCAGATAGTTTGCAGCTTCAGCTTTGCGACCTTCATTGTATAAAGCACTGTAAAACCAAATTATCTTCTGATTAGTTATTTGGAAAGTGCAGTGGAGAAACAAGAAAAATGTTGAAATAGCTTGAAATATATCATTGACTTTCAACTTCTTGTAATTTTTGAACTACAATTGGTAATCAAACGAGGCCTCTACCGAGATATGGTTGCAGCCCAAGACTTTTAGACTAGGACTAGTGATTGCTCAAACTCATACCTTGCAAGAAATACCAAAGTATCGAAGTAATGGACTTTGCTTTTTGGTTCCTCTGGCTCTTCTAAACCAGCAACTCTTTCAAAATGGACAATGCCTTCTGCATTCTTCCCCTATTGCAAAGAGAGAAGAAGGAAATGAAAACATAACAAGAAAATATTATAGGTATTAAAGGCTTGCCAACCAACTGAAATTGATGGCATGAATTGAGTGAACAAATATCAGAATATCATTTCAGAAATCCCATAATGATTTTTGATCCATGTTATTTGGGAGAGAAACAGAGAAGTGCTTTTAAGTTTTCACCTGCCGTATACAGGCGACTCCAGCCCACTGGGATGCCAGAATCAGGAGATCAACATCCTTGACTTCTGTTTGATTTCCAGAAAGAAATAGCTGATCAGCAGAAATCATCCCTGATTAATAGAGGATAAAGCATGCAATTTGAACAAAAAAATTACTTGCCCAGTCATGAGAAGCTAAATCTAGTGTCAAAGACATCTTTTAAAAAATCACTAAATTACAAAGCAAACCTTCTATTGAATAACTAAAATATGGACCATGGACTATGGTTGGTGACCATACATAAAAGTATTACCATTCAAAATTCAGTGGTAAGTGTTAACCACAA
Source organism: Macaranga tanarius (assembly GCA_949673435.1). Taxonomy (NCBI): domain Eukaryota; kingdom Viridiplantae; phylum Streptophyta; class Magnoliopsida; order Malpighiales; family Euphorbiaceae; genus Macaranga; species Macaranga tanarius. Next base: position 8,605 of record CATIWO010510088.1, read on the forward strand.
CTCATGTGCGAAGCTCTCAACCAACACAAACCTTAAAATTAAAACAAGGATTAGGCAATACAGACCTTGGAAATAGCATGCTCCAAATGTTCTCTAGCCTCTGCATACATTTCTTTTTGCAACAGAGTCTGCCCCATAAGAACCAGAGCTCCTATGTAGTTAGGATCCTTCTGAAGTGCCAACCTGCAGCCAAAAGGTACTTACGCAATCAAACTACCATAAATAAAGCTGGCACTATCTCAAGGGAGAAGATACAAGAAGAAGAATTTACTGCAATAAAGAAATTGCCATTTCTCTTTGTCGATTGGATAAAAGTTGGACTGAGACCTGTAAATTGTATCAATGACAAAAACATGAGAAAATCTATACAGCATCTCCAAAAATCAAACAGTGTGTCTGGTCTGGACATTAGCCACTCACAGCAAGCAGTTGCTTAGGGTTTAAATTTTCTGCAGAAACTTTGCCGTCTTTTCTTGGTGCATCCAGAGAAGCTTGTGGTGTGCTCATTTCTTCAGAATCTGAGGCAGCTGTTGGAGAATCCTTAACTGGTAACCCTAACTTCGCACGAACAGCAGGATGTTTAAGAGACATTTGCTGCACATGCATTGTCCTGTATGAGTCAATAGCAACATTTTCCTTGTTTTCCTTCTCTTTTAGGAGTTTAAAATTCCATAAAGTTCTCAAAAGTAAAGAGAGTAACTTTGTAGTTCTCAAAAGTAAAGAGAGTAACTTTGTGGAGGAACAAAATTTTCCAGGAATTAAAGGACAGCAACAAACCTGGATAACAGTTAAAGAACTATTGGTGATCCAATAGACCAGACTTCCCTGCAAAAATAAAAAGGATAGGGTGAGCAGTTGCCTTCCCAAATCAAAGGAAACCATCAGAAATCAACAAAAAGGAATTTTGACCATCTTTGTCAAAATCTAATAGACATAAGCTCAGAAAAAATCAATCTGATAAAAAAAGTCTAAATTGAAAAAAAATATGACGGTTGAATGTAAAGTTACCTGCGGAATGCAATATCCAATGACAAATAGAGGCAGTGTGAGAAGATCCAAATACAACTTGTAATACTGCAGTAAGAAACTTCCAATCAGTTGTGCTAAGTAAAAAAAAAAATATACATTTTGAAGTAAAACAAATTTTGCATTGACAACCAACATAATCAACCACATCAAATACTGAATCCATCCTGTAACAAAGAATAATATCTACTCACCTTTGCCAATAAGCTCAATATTCCAGTTGTTTTTTGAACAGAAAATTTCTCAAAAGAGAGCTGAAAAACAATCAAACAAATTATTTCCATGAATAAGCAACAGTGCATAGGAAAAGGCTATGATAGAACTCAATGCATCAACAAGTGCAAAATGTAAAATTGTTTCCATGCCATAAATTCCTTTCAAGGGGTCTTATCCTATATGATAAATAAAGAAAATAAGGCAAAACTGCTATGAGAGTACAATTTACCTGAACATTAATATAGTGCAAACAAGCAATCAGCAAAGGGAAAATGGGGCCTGAAATACCATGAGGATATTCAGTCAAATTCTGAAACCATAAAGTGCCACCCTGTAGTAAATTGACAAAAGATTCATTTTCAAGTGATTAGGATAGAATTTGCACATTTTACATTTGCCATATAAGATAAATATTGCAATTGAAGAAGTTAGTCTGTTATATATGTATAAACCTACTAAATGAAGCCAGTTCCTTACACAATCAAACCCGGGATGATGATCTAGAGACATTCTTCGGATACTAGTCATCCACAAAAGAAAGCATGGAAACTGCAAATTAAATGAAAGATAAGGCAAGAACATTAATGTCCATCCAACACTGTAGGCAGCCCTATCATAGTTCAAAGTTTGTAGAAGAAAGATATCCTTATATAATATTTCCTTCCAATCCATAAAGTGGCATAGTTTATCACTACTGAAAAAACAACTTCGAAGAAAATTTGTGATGTAAATGAGAAAATTCATTCTATTGATTTCTATCTGCTCTCTTCAGACCCCCATTCATCAAGTACAATCAGACTACATTATAACAGCCGTTTGTTCCTCGAGAGCACTCATAGCCTCCTCACTAGTTATACTAAGATCCCCTAATTCAAACTCAATAATAGTCCTAAACATTTTATAACAGTGTCATGTGCAAAGAAAACAAATGCTCTACTCCACACAGTGAACGCAACCATGTCATACGATATAATAATGCTCACAATAAATCCAGTAAAGACCATAAATGCAGTGCCCAGTTGGTTAAATTTGCTGTGTGCAGCAAAACATAAAATAAACACCATACCTGGACAGAGACATATGCAATAAACCATAAATAAGAGGGACAGCCAATTGCTCGTCTTTCCTTATGAAAGAGTGAAATTTGATCAATAAAGCTCCTTCCTGACAGAGGTGGGGGAAATGGAGGAGGCACTAAAAGAAAAACATATAAAACAAATCAACACAATGTTTAAGTTAAACTTCTGTAACTAAATAAAACACAAGTCTGTTTCTTTTCAATGGTACAATGCAAAGGTAGTTCAAATAAAGCAAAGAATTAAATGATAGAACTAACATTTAGGAAATAGCTCTGAGATCCTCTTCAGTTTCTGAAGTTGCAAAACAAGTAAAGGGAACAATGTAACTCTCATAGCTACTGTAGCTGAAGCAATAATTACCCACCTGTTTTAAAAGAAAAAAAATAAAAAAATCTTCAGCGACAAAAAGATACAAACTTTTTAGCATTAGCGACACCTGCAATAAGCAAACAAATTCACCCGCTCACCAAGGCAAGCCAGAGAAATCATGAAACCCATCAAGCACTGAAATCAATACACGAACAGGAAGAATCGATAATTCATCGCCGCCACTAGTAGCATTAGCGACGCCTTGAATCTCCTCAGCGCCGCCGTAATCGGTAGCATATGACCCAGAAACCGAGTGAGAAATGAGCTCCGATTCGTCGTCGTTTAAGGAAGATGAGAAGGATCGAGTGTTGAGAATATGAAAAGCGGCGAGTGAATTTGCGAAGTTGTGGGAAGGAATTGGAGGCCGCGCCTGGATATGAGTAGTTCTTGAAAGGCGCGTAGAAGAGAGAGCGGAGAGAGATAAGAGACGACGAGAACGGCGGAGACCGGCGAATAACAGCTTTGGCGTCGCCATTAGTTCCCGCAAAAAAAAAAAAAAAAAAAAAAAGGAAGTCACCGGAGATCATAAAATGCAGCGAAATTCGAATAAACGGTAGGCCGTTTGACAAAAAAACAATAATAAGGGTACATTGCTGCGATACCCCTGAAGTTAACTAAAATACACAATTGACCCCAATGGTGGAAAAAAGAACCAATTGGGCCCTCATTGCACCTCTATATTGTTTTTTTTTTCCCTTACTAATAGGAATTTTTTTTAATGCGATACTTTGGGAAGTGGGAACTGTTTCTAAAAGAAAAGTCTGAAATCATTTTGCTGCAGCCCTGAAAAATTTATTGTACTATTTAATTAATTAATACTTTGAAATCAGTTCATACATAATTGAATTATATTCGTTTAAGAAATATTTTGAATTTGAAATATGATATATACAGTTACGTAATATTGAATTAATTATTAAAAAATTTTACTATTCTTGTAATTTTGCTAGTATAGAGTTTGGTGATTTTGAAAAAAAAATATTTCAATTTAATGGTAAAAATGAAACTATTTAAAATAAAAACAAATAACGAAATATCTATATTAAATTTTTTTTTTTTGCGTGCTTACTTACTACTTTAGCTAATTATTAGCAAATTGATCAACAAAGTCAGGTGCTAAGTTTGCTATTAATAATCTTAAAAGCCAACTTTTCATAAGCCAATACATTAGCATAAAATACATAATAAACAACAAGTGCAATACAAGTAAGACACATTAAAAAAAAAAAAACATTAAGATAGATAAGGCTACAAGCAACAGCACTTGATAATAAACTAATAATCACCATAGGGCAATTTTGTCCATGACATCTGTTAAAACCTTCTTGGACTCGCCCAGTAACTTGATGCTTGTGTTCAGCTTCTCACGCTTATTTGCAACGGAAGGAGACAATTCCAACAATTTTTCCACTGTACCGCCATGACTGCCCATCACCTCAGTAACAACCTCCCTCTCAAACTCTTTGTTCACAAAATTCTGAACACTGAATTGCAAATGCAGTGCCATAGAATCAACCAGCCTCCTCAGTACAATCTTCCAGTAAGCGGTCACTCTCATTTTCAGATCAAAAGCCTGTTGCAGGACACTCTGATACTCTCTGATATTTCCAGCTTCAATATCTCCAATGCCTTCAATTCCAATTAAACAATGTCCTGACCTGACTTTTTCCCTGAATGAATTCTGCTGGGCCATGAGCTTGTTCCATTCACTCATATATTCAGGGTTACAAGTGTAATCTGTCACCTTCTCCATTTGAACCATTTTTGTAACCGAATCGATTGACTGCTCTCTTATTTTTGATATTAGGCTATGACTTGCACGTCTAAAAAATAACTGGAGTTGGATGTAGTTGTCAGAGTGATGCATGAGAACAGACATTACTACACATTCGATGTAAGTCCATAATTTTTCAACGAAATCAACTGGAGTTCTTGAAACTCCTTCAACTTTTTTCTGCAGAATGCTCAGGAAGGCAGTGCGAGGAAGAAAATTTGGCAGCTCAATTCCCCTGCATTCTTCAAGAACATGAAGCTCCTCCATCAGGAAGTTTCTTTTAGGGTCACTTTCAGGGGAATTATGAAGTTCATCTGAGTATTCGTTAAGCATTTCAAGCAATCTAGTTGTGCCATGCATTTGAGGATCATCAAGATACTCGTCAAATTCTCCTCTTACAAGAATTTTCCTGAGAGACTCTTTGGCTGTTCCAACAATGGTCATGAAAGCTGTCATGGCCTCAGCAGGTGAAGACAATATCTTAGGCATCCTGTTCAGCTCTGAGATGCTTGCACTCAGCTTCTCATTAATCTTTCTGACAATTTCTGGCATGCATTTAGCAATGATAGTTGCCTGAATTTGAGACAGTTTTTGAGCAAGAACAGGAATACCCACCATGGATTTGTCAATCTTGGAGAGAAGTAAATGAGTTTTAAACAAATTAGCTTCTTCTTTTCGCGCTTCCTCATAAGATTCATCTCCAATTCTATTCCTCACGCAGACATAACCGAGGCCTATATTAACATCATCTGCAGTGACCTTCTCAAGCAGCCCTTCAGGAGCTTTATCAGACTTGGTAACCACAGCAAGAGTTCTCTCACCGGTCTTGTCTACCTTCTGCGACATCCTAATGGATTCACAGGTGGGGAAGTCAACGGTAGCAGACAAAACATTAAGAATGATGCTCTCTTCAGGCCTTATATACTCCATGATAATACCCGCAATCTGCTCATAAATGTCTTGAGGCTGGCCGTGAACAGGCACTCTGGTGATTCCAGGGAGATCTATCATAGTAAGATCTGGAACACCATTCTTTTTCACTACCAAAGTTAATGGAGTGTTTGATATGCCCTTGCCATTGCCTGCAATCTCCTCAGTAGCAAGGACAATAGCTTCTGCAACATTGGCTTCATCAGTATGCACTGTTTTGCCATTGAACTCCAAGAAAAGCTCTGGTGTGGGATTTGGGTGGTGCTGCAACCTCATCACAAGGGGTACTCTGGTGCAAATGCCCTGTCCCCGAGGGAGGTTGATACCGGCTAATGATT
>CATIWO010510094.1:0-14246 GCA_949673435.1 Macaranga tanarius
CTTTACTGAACTTGTGGAGCCCTACTAGCTTCACTTCTTTCCCCAATGGTCCTTGTAGCAATTGGAGGTCTACCGACTCTTCCAGATCTAGGAGCACTTGACCCTTGCACTGAGGGTTCCCAAAACATACCCTTAGTACACTCACGGGCATAATGTTCCATCTCATTATATTTGAAACAACGCACATTACTTTTGGCACAACTACCCACATGATTCTTCTTGCACAAATTACACTAGGGCACATTCATTCCTCCTCTCGGAGCATTTCCAAAACTATTCGGTTGAAATGACGGCACTGGTGACTACCTTGAGGTTAAAAACTTCCTCCCGATCATATATGGCTTTGCGAATAGGGATTGAATCTTGATTTTTGATCATTGTTACCCCTCCAAGATTGTCTTGAAGATCCCTTATATTGATAGGACTTAGCCTTAGTTGTAAACTCCAATTCCTTATCAAGTCTCTCTTGTTCCATCGCTTTTTTGACCCAGCCTCGAAAGGTCATACCGGCATACAGATTCAGCTTTCCCCTCAGAGACACATGCAGTCCATCCCGAAACTTATCACTCTTAGCCTCATCTGTGGGGTATATATCCCTTACATACTAATACAACTCCTTGAATTTATCCGTGTAATCCCTGACTGATATTGATCCTTATGCCAGGTTCATGAATGTAGCTTTCCTTTGCTTCTGAAAAGTCTCTGTCAGATATTCTCTACCAAATTCTTCCTTAAAGAGCTGCCAAGTAAGAGCTTCTCCATACAGGTTCTTGATCCTCATCAACCAATCATTTTCCTTCTCAAACATAAGGCCGTATACGTTACTTACCTTCTCAACATCACTCAACTGTAGTGTGTTGAAGGCTTTCTCTACTGCTTTGACCTACTTATCTGCTTATCTTGGGTCTAGTGTTCCATGAAAGTCGTAAGCTCCACACTTTTTTGCATGCTCGATAATATCTCCCGGCTTTCTGTACTTCTCACGCTCTGCCATTACCATTGCCATTGTCCTCACCAAATCGGTAGTATCTATGTGTACTACCGGAGCTACTGGTTGGTTCGGCACATTCGTAGGTATCTCCGGCGATGGTGCATAATACATATTCCTCGTCCTTCATGGAATACGCTCAAAGATTGATGTTGATGCAGCCGATATAGAACTACCTTGTAAACTATCAGCACGTACATTCGGTTTATCATCTCTCTTATTGCCAACAGATACTGACGATAGAGATGATTCTCCTATAGACATCCGACTACTATCTAGAACATCTGTTATTTCAACTAGCCTTATACTATCGGGTTGGACATTACATCCTCTTCTTCTACCTCTAGCTCTACCCCTACCACGATCTCTACTAAGACCTCTTTCATGGTTCCCAATCATTCCACCTCTAATTCTTACCATCTTCTAAAAATCAAAATCACAAAACTTTAGAAATCTTCATCCTCATAATATCTATACATTTCTACAATCATAGTTCAACAACTCAATATTCCTCAATGTCTTTAAAACGTAATATGATGTTTCTTAGTGTGTATAAAATCTAATAACCTTAAGCTCTAATACCAAACTTGTCATGCCTTATCCTCTAATTAACTACTAATACTCAATTATATCATTTAATACCAATTATTAAATTCTTAATACACATAATGAACTTTTAAAGTTATAATGCATACACTTAATATAATATCAAAACCTGTACAAATTAAAACCTTTATTCATAACTTGGTTACCTTTGCTAATGAACTCATCTCAAATCAGATAACGAAGTAACATCACTTATATAATATTTTTCTTAACAAAATTCTATGCCACTCATCATTGATTAATCATATACATCCATATTGCAAATGAATTCAAGATGGCAAGATAATTACTTAATAATAATACTAAACATCATAATATATCAAACACAAAGGTGCTAACCATCCATCAGTGTCATAATATATACATCATCATAATATAAACAATAAGAGTACTATATGCTAATACAAATAATATAAAGGTACAACATCATTTGCCCTAGCATCTAACTATAAAACCTCGAATATCAATCCGGCATATGATGGTGGTGGTGATGATAGTAGTAGAAGCACATATCCAGGCCTAAAGCCCTCAGCAAATACAACTAGCCCACTGGCTCAAAGATAACTCTAGTGACACGCACATGAGGGTGTGAAAATGGCTAAAAGTAAAAAGCTAAAAATGATGCATCCACAAGATTGCATCACACCCAAGCGAGGGTGACCTGGACATCCAGCGAAGTAGCATAATAAATGCAGAAAATAGTGCAAATACTATCCTCATGCTCCTCCCGCACGAATGAAACTTGTGCATCAGCTCCTATGGGCAGGAGGATAATCTTAAATACTAACTCTGTATCTGAATCATGGCACACAATACACCGCACTAATGTCTCCGCTAGGGTAACCTCATAAACCATGGTATCCCACTATACAGCCATATTGAAGTGCTAGACTATAACTAAGCTGTGAAAAATATTTTAAAAATAGTGGTGAGTAATTCCGAAAGAAATTACCTAGTGAATAGCTAGTATAACTTTAAAAATAAAAACATTTATCCAAACCATTATAAATCCCAAAATACAGCAGTCATTTAAAAACTGATAAATACTCACAAATATATATCCTCATTAAAATGAACTTTTTTATAATAAACCTTCCTTTCACAAAAGCATTTAGCAAAAGACTCCCATTACATGAGAAATAATTAAATACTTTCCATAATAATACAGTTCCAAATAAAATTATTTTTCCAAAAATAAGACTCGAAATGTTTAAATCATATAATAAATCCCTAACTTCTTTAAAAGATTTACCCTTAACAAATCCCAATAATTTGAGGTCCAAAAGCTTACTTTATCAAGATACAAAAATCATTAAAATCCCCTATGAGTTCACAACTCAAATGCTAACAGACGTTATTCCACAATTATAGTTAATATAAATAAAATCTCATAAATTATTGGTTATCACAGTCAGAATTCATACTTTGATTTGTTATAAAATTTCCATATCAATTGCTATTAGAGTTAAGAGTTTCAAATATTTTCATGCTCAATATTATTATTATTCATAGCATTCACAATCGGTATTTTCATATCATTATCTTATAATAGATAATTCTCAACCCTTCCCTAAAGGAACAACAATATACAACAAATCTCTCTCATATTATCTCAACTTTGTTTCCATGGCTTACACGAGCCAAATCACATATTCATTTTCAATATCATCGTATGCATACATATAAACCACAAGGATTCACTCCAAAGGCACCTCTGAATCCCTGTGATGTCCCAAAGACAGTTATCAATCGAGTGGCCAGCTCATCTTTCCCAACTCACCCCATATACATATATATATATTCTTATTTCAATTATTTGTGTATCAATCACTGTAAAGCTTATGCATTATTCATGTTCTTTGCAAAGGCATAACCTGCCAGTTTGGATGTTCTTTATCAATTATTCATAATAATTTAGTTTCTTTATCTGAGACTCCACAATACAGGGAATTCAAATACATTTTAGTAATTAAATACATACTTATCAATAATTACCTAAAAATTATTAAATCTTAAAGTTTGAACTCGTTTCTTAACATTTCAAAAGTTCTAAAATGTTATTCTAATGTTCGGTTCACAGTTATGCTTCAATTAGAATAAAAAATAATCGAATTGAGTAAAAAATTTAGGTACAGAGGCGCCTCCTCTGCACAAAGGCATCGCCTTTGCGGTGCTGAGGTGCCAACAGTAGCTACAAAGGCATCGCCACCAAGCAAAGGCGTGGCGCCTTTCTGAAGTTGAGAAGACGTCGCCCTTCTGAAGCAAGGATGTCGACTTACCGATGTAGAAGCATTGCATTAGAGGTGGTAAAGCGCCATCTCAATGAAGAGGCATTGCCTTTGCACCCTTTGATTCGATAGCAGTAGTAGTAATTAACCAATAATTTTGATTCTTACCACATTCAAAGTTCAGAAATGATATAAACGAAATTCTTAAACATATATGCAGTCTATATATATCACGTACATCTCTAGATCTAGCTTTTAAACTCAATTTCTCATACAAAAATTCAACATTCAAATCAAACATAATTTAACACAAAAACTTAAATTCTTAGTTTAATCCACTCACAGAATTCTCCAGCCAATATCTCCGAATTCCCTTCCTTTGATTTTCGAATTTCTCCTCTTCAGAGCTTTCTTGCTTTCTCTTTTCTCCTTTTTCTTCTTCTGCTTCCTTCCTCTTCTTCTTCTTCTCCTTTTCTTCTCCTTCCTCCCATACTTTCTCCTGTTGCTTCCAGCAACTCCTTCTCTCCCTCTCCACTTTGATCCTTTTCTTTTCTCTTCTATTCTCACAACTCCATTTACTTCCTCTTGTTACAACTTAGTCCTTATTTTCCTTTCAATTTCATCCTTCAAAACTCTATTCACTTTAATTCCAACTCTATTTCTCATATAACATAAATCAACATTATTCTTATATTTATTCTTATTATTTCTTACCACATTAAAATATTAACTCCCAATAATAATAATTTAATACATAAAAATCAACTCCTTAATTACTTATCTGAATTAATAATAATAACTCCAATTAACACTATTTTAATATAATAAAATATTCCTTAATTATTATTAATCCAAAATAATCCGGTTCAAGGACACGGATGTTATAGTATATCTCACATATTTATTATTACACATGATATGTTAATTTTGTATGACAAATATAATGAGTTTTTTTAATTGTCGTGAATTAAATTATTATTTTTAATAATTCGACATAGTTTTTGCTACTTGACTACTATTAGGCAAATTCTGCAAGTGCACGGTTCGCTACAAGTAGTATAGATTTCAAGTATGAGTATTATTCCCACGAGGAGATTGATACCAAGTACTAGCCTTAATTTTATTTCCACAAGCTAAAAGAATAATAATTGATGGAATGAAATAATAAATTAATAAACAAGAACAAACATCCTAAATCTGAAATATTAAATTTAAAATTCAATAATTGGAAACTAGAGCCTGGATTTGCTTCACTAGCTATTACTTGGATTACATGATCAATTCACAATTCAAATCATTAACTCAATTAAGGGTAAATCACTCAAATTACTCAAAGTCTCTTTCGAGATCATTCAAGCATACCATAGCTAAATACCGTTTATTTTCATGGTCAAGTCAATTAACTAAGGTTCATTAAGTTCTTTAGCGATTTATTACTCCCCGAAGGATTCGTCTACTTTCGTGATCGAGGGTCCTAAGTTTTACAAGTCTATGAGCTGATAAATCATGCAACTTTTGTTGTCTCTAATCTACCTAAAAACATACATTCAATTAGGCCTAAAATCAAACACAAGATAATTAAGCATAACTTGTAAAATTGACTGAAAGTTAATTCATTGAAAGGAAATTAAGATCCCAACAAGTAATAGACTAGCTACATAAATCCAAACCCTAAGAGAAATTATCCACGCATAGCTGTGGCGAAGAACAAAAACATAAAATCAAATCTTCTTTCTTTGATCTTCGTCAAAAGCTTGTTCTCCGTCTCAAAATATAAATGGAAGTGAAAAATAATGAAATTGAGTAGAGTCTCCTCCTCCAAAAATTGTCCATCTATTCCCTTTTATAAGCCAAGTCTTATAGAAAACCTATTTGCACTTGAATTCTTGAAAAAGAAACTTTTTCAGCTCTACGTGACTTGCATCTGGCCGTGTCATAAGCCGTGTCTCGTCTTTAAGTTTATGGCATAGCTTCCATCATGTCGTATCATAAGCCATGTCGTATTTGCTTTGAATCCAGAAGGGAACACGGCTTCCATCATGTCGTGTCATAAGCCATATCGTATTTGCTTCAGCTCCAGAAGTGCACACGGCTTCCAGCACGCCATGACGCATCCCACGTCATACCAATTCTTAACTTTTTGAGATTCTTTTCTAAACTTAACCTACAAAAAAGGAAATATTAAATAAAAAAATTTTAAACTAATAGAAATTACTAAAAAGACAATGAAATTATAAATAAAGCTATAAATGAGAATAAATCCTAAATAAACCTAATTTCTACTCAAACATAACTAATTAATTATTCAAAATTCATTAAAGTTCAATTCAAAAATATATAATAAATTGCACTCAACAAATTTTCCCACACTAAAGCTTTGCTTGTCCTCAAACAAAAATTAAATTTAAACATTTAAACACTAGCTCAACTACAACCAAAGAGTCACAATTTCTAAAATATGCAAGTTGTCAACACCGAGATTGAAAAATATTTATTAAAGAAGATAATCAGATAAAAGTACATCATATATGAACAATTTACTAATCACAAACCAAGCACATAACCTATTTGGAATCCAATGAACATAACTTTTAAAAGAAAAATAAAATTGGGTGTGAATGCGTTTTACGCTCCATTTCACAACATCTTTTTCTCTCTTAATCAAATCCTTTCACTTTTAGTAATCCCCCGCCGTTCCCCGTACTACTAAGCGTAGATACCGCCAAATGGGACTTTTGGATACTTTTACTCTACTTAGAGCATTGGAGTAAATTTAGAGCATATAAAAGTTTAAAATTAAGCCTTGCTCTTACTAAAAGAAAAGAGAGATTTTTTTAAATATTTTTTATTATTTATTGAAAATTTCATGTTCAAATTCAAACCTTTGATTCATGCTTTGGTTGTAAAAACTAAATTCTTCTTACATAATGACTATGTTCAACCATTTTAATTAATAAACTATCCAATATTCTGATAATTAAATCAATCATGCATACTTATACACTTGCACCCTATAATTGTAATTGAGCATCAATTTTGCACATAAACCAAAATAAAAAGTTTTAAGGACATGCATTGCTAAAATATGGAGAAATCGAGTTGAAAGTTAATGAAAAGTGAACAACCTCCTAAACAAATTTAAATTTTTTTTATTTTTTTTATTTTTTTTAACTTATGTTACTAATCTAGTATCATGCAAAAACATGCATAATGCAATAGTATAAACTAACTAAATGCAATAATGCAATATTTATACCTAAAATGTAAATGTAACTATGTACTAACTAAAATGCATGAAATTGCATGAAACATGTAAAATGTGAACCCTCCACCATACTATCTAAGGTATTGTCCTCAATGACCATAATAGCATAATAATAAAGACAAGCTAAGAGATAGAATGAAGGACAAAAAGAAAAACATAAAATTAGAAAAAGGAAAAATATAAAAGAGAGAAAGGTACTGCCCTGAATTAATAGCCTTGATTATAATATACAACAACTTCCCTTTAGTTTTTAATTTACCCATAGTAAAGATGTGTAGAAAAGAATAAGGTAGAGGTGTGAGTTGGTGAAGAAAAAGAAAGAATTTAGAAGAAAGGGAGAAAAAGATTGAATAGAGAAGAAAAGTATTGAAAAGAAAAGAAAAATAAAAGAATTTAAAAAGTGAATGTGTCGGCTAGGGTAAAAAAAATTGATGGAAAGTTATCAGATATGGGAACATGGGATGATGCAAGCTTTGTCATAAGCTATGCTGTTTGACATGGCCAGACGCAAGCCATGTGGCGATCTGTTGGAATGGCAAATGAGGGCGAGATTAAGCATGACATGACCAATACTGTGTCATAAGCCGTGCAACAATCTATGAGTGGTAAGAAAAATAGATGAAACGACACACGACATAATGGATGCCATGAGTGAAGCCATGTCATAAGTCGTGCGCCAATCTGTGAGTGATAAGAAAAAGAGACGAAATGACACACGACATGATGGATGCCATGCGTGAAGCTGTGCAAGCATCTGTCCAATTTTGAAAAGGACGACATAACTTGGAATATGCCATGATGCAGGCCGTGTCTGACCTGAAGTTAGTATTTTTGAGCTTATTCACCTCCTCTCTTCTTGTTTATGATGCACCTAAGTTCAAAAAATAAAATTAAAAATGAAAAGAAAAGAAAATTGAAGTGAAGTAAGGAAAATAAAATATAAAGAGAAAATAAAAATAAAATAAAAGTAGATTGGGTTGCCTCCCAATTAGCACTTGTTTAAAGTCATTAGCTTGACTTCCCTCTTATGAGATCAAAGGTCATTGAGAAGTGTACATGAGGTACTTGCTGGAACACCTTCATTGTTGAAGTAGAGTTTTAGTATTTTCCCATTGACCTTGAATGCTCTAGTCTCCTTGCTCCAAACTTTTATAGTGCCATTAGGGAATACTTGCTTGACTAAGAAAGGACCTGACCACTTGGATTTCAATTTTAAGAAAGAGCTTGAGTCTTGAATTGAATAAGAGCACTTGATCTCCTTCTTTAAACTCCTCTTCCATGATGTGCTTGTCACGCCACATCTTAGTTCTTTCCTTCTTAACTACTTCCTTCATGTTAGGATTTAGCCGACGTTGATGTTCAATAAAAGGAGTACATACTTCCTCTAAACAAATCCTCAAATCGGGAGGGTGCTATTTTAGCTCATCCTTTGGTGCCTCTTCCTCCCTCAAAGCATAGTTTGGATGTAAATTAAGAGGTAAAGGTTCATACCTTTGAGATTGACGGTAGGGGAGCATATGGGTAGCATTTACAATATTAGTATAAGCTACTACCTTGAGGTTATCTTTATCAGGTTCTACTTCTAGAACTAAGCATACTTCCAAGGGGTCTTGGGAGTGTTGATGTTGGAAAATTTTCTCCACACATCTGTAAATGGCATCAACTCGAAAGCATGAATTCACCATCAAAGGTTGCTTCGCCATTTTAAACACATCAAACTCTATTGGTTCTTCCCCAATTTTAAGCTTAATCTTGCCTCTCTTCATATCAATTATGGCTCCAGCTGTTGCTAAGAAAGGTCGGCCCAAGATGATAGGAATTTAGGAATCTTCTTCCATCTCCAAGATCACAATGTCACAAGGCATATAGAATTCTCTAGAATCCCCTCAGGATAGACTATAGACCTATTAGCTAGTTGTAAAGAAATATTTATAGGTTTGGGGTCTCCTATGTTTAATTTCCTACACAAAGATAAAGGCATTATGGTGACACTAGCTCCAAGATCATAAAGCGCTCTGCTAATAGAAAATTTACTAATAACACAAGGTATAGTTATACTCCCTGGGTCTTTAAGCTTTTGTGGAAGCTTATTTCTAATCATTGCACTACATTCTTTATTCATGAGTATAGTTTTATGATCATCCCAATTCCTTTTGTTAGACAGGATGTCTTTTAGAAATTTGGCATACTTTGGCATCTAGGTGACTGCCTCCAAGAAAGGAATGGTGATGTCTAATTGCTTGAACACCTTCAAAACCTTTTGAAATTATCTGTCAAATAATCCATTACCCATCCTCTGAGGGAAAGGTAGGCAAAGTGTCTGTATCTTCTTAGGCTCTTGATCATCACTCTTTAGCTTCATATTTTCATTTTGAGTTTGCTCTGGCTCGACTTGTAGTTCTTTATTCTTTTATTCAATATCAGGCAACTGTTTCCCACTCAAAGTTATTGCCTTCATATGCTCTCTAGGATTTTCAGGTTGGCTTGGAAGCTTACCCATTTGGCGAGAGTTAAAAGAACTAGTTTGTGAGGGAATTTGATTCTCTAGCATCTTGTTATGTGTTGCCAATTGATCCATTCTTGAAGTGAGTTGTCGGATCACCTCCTCTTGTTGCTTAGATTTCCTAGTTTGTACTTGGATGAAACTTTCAAACATTACCTCCAAATTTGACTTAGACTCTTATTGTGTACGCGCATTCCTTTATTGAAATCCAGGTGGGGCAGCCTTGTAACCTTGATTGAAAGTTAAATTTCCCCCTTGGTGTCCCCATGAAAAGTTTGGATGATTCCTCCACTTCAGGTTGTATGTATTAGAGTAAGGATTTCCTTAAGACCTACCATTAGAATTGTTCAAATCAGTAAGTTGTTCAATGGAATGATCTTAAGGAAAAATAATAACTTGTTGGCACTCCGTAGTGGAATGTTCACCTCCACACACTTCACATAAGAACACTTGTGATGGGTGTCCGGTAAAACCAAGCTTTTCTAGCTTCTTTGTAAGGGAGTCCAATTTAGCATTCACCATGTTGAAGTTGTCTATTTTACACACTCCCACTGCCCTCTTTGGTTGATTTCTCTCTCAATGCCATTGATAATTATTGGACGCCATCTTCTCTAGGAGTGCATAGGTATCATCTGATGTTTTACTCATGAAGAAGCCTTGTGCAGTAGCATCAATGGTAATTTACAAGGATTCAAACAATCCTTGATAAAAAGTTTGCATAAAAAGCCAATCGGGAATGCCATGGTGAGGGCAATGCCTTTGTAAATCTTTAAATCTCTCCCAAGCTTCATAGAGAGATTCTCCAGGCTATTGTATAAATCCGGGAAGGTCTTGGCGATACTTTGTAGTCTTTCCAGGTGGATAATACTTTGTCAAAAATGCCTTAGAAAGAGTGTCCCATGAGGTGATGGAGTTCGGTGCTAGAGAGCTAAGCCACAACTTAGCCTTATCTCTCAATTAAAACGGAAACAACCTTAGACGAATGGCATCTGAACTCACTCTATTTATCCTGAATGTGTCATATATATCAAGGAAAGAGGACAGGTGAGCATTGGGGTCTTCTATTGGTAGCCCTTCAAATTGATATTGCGAGACTATTTGAATATATGCAGGCTTGATCTCAAAGTTATTAGCCTCTACGGTAGGCTTCACAATGCAGTTCTGGCTACCCGTGAGACTAGGGATCCTATATTCTTCCAAAGCTCTAGCTTGAGCTCATTGTGCCACTAAGTCCGTCATCCTTCTTTTTTGTTCTCTCTTCTCTTTTCTATTCTTCTTATAAGATTTTTCAATTTTCGGGTTTACTTTCTCTAATTCAAGGCGTTGTGATCTTGTTTGCATAAACTAAAATCAAGTACCTGAAAAGAAAAAGTAAAAGAAATTAAATAAAAATAAAAATAAAATGCTAGTTGAGCAGAAATAAAAAGTGCGCTAATATTGGTATTGTCGATCTCCCCGGCAACGGCGCCAAAAACTTATTAGGCAAATTTCGCAAGTGCACGGTTCACTACAAGTAGTATAGATTTTAAGTATGAGTATCGTTCGCACGAAGAGATTGATACCAAGCACTAGCCTTAATTTTATTTCCACAAGCTAAAAGAATAATAATTGATGGAATGAAATAACAAATTAATAAACAAGAACAAACATCCTAAATCTGAAATATTAAATTTAAAATTCAATAATTGGAAACTAGAGTCTGGATTTGCTTCACTAGCTATTGCTTGGATTATAGGATCAATTCACAATTCAAATCATTAACTCAGTCAAGGGTAAATCACTCAAATTACTTAAAGTCTTTTTTGAGATCATTCAAGCATACTATAGTTAAATACCGCCTATTTTCATGGTCAAGTCAATTAACTAAGGTTCAGTAAGTTCTTTAGCGATTTATTACTCCTCGAAGGATTCGTCTACTTTCGTGATCGAGGTTCCTAAGGTTTACAAGTCTGTGAGCTGATAAATCATACAACTTTCGTTGTCTCTAATCTACCCAAAAACATGCATTCAATCAGGCCTAAAATCAAACACAAGATAATTAAGCACAACTTGTAAAATTGACTAAAAGTTAATTTATTGAAAGGAAATTAAGATCCCAACAAGTAATAGACTAGCTACACAAATCCAAACCCTAAGAGAAATTAGTCACGCATAGTTGTAGCGAAAAACAAAAATATAAAATCAAATCTTCTTTCTTCGATCTTCGTCAAAAGCTGGTTCTTCGTCCCAAAATATGAATGGAAGTGAAAAATAATGAAATTAAGTAGAGTCTCCTCCTCCAAAAATCGTCCCTCTATTCCCTTTTATAAGCCAAGTCTTGTAGAAAACCTATTTGCACTTGAATTCTTGAAAAGGAAACTTTTTCAGCTCGACATGACTTGCATCTGGCCGTGTCACAAGCCGTGTCGTGTCTTTAAGTTTACGGCATGGCTTCCATCATGTCGTGTCATAAGCCATGTCATATTTACTTTGAATCCAGAAGGGAACACGGCTTCCATCATGTCGTGTAATAAGCCATGTCGCATTTGCTTCAGCTCCAGAAGTGCACACGGCTTCCAGCACGCCATGACGCATCCCACGTCGCACCAGTCCTTAACTTTTTGAGATTCTTTTCTAGACTTAACCTATAAAAAAGGAAATATTTAATAAAAAAACTCCTAAACTAATAGAAATTACTAAAAAGACAATAAAATCATAAATAAAGCTATAAATGAGAATAAATCTTAAATAAACCTAATTTCTACCCAAACATAAATAATTAATTATTCAAAATTCATTAAAGTTCAACTCAAAAATATATGATAAATTTCACTCAACAACTACTCAGCCTTCAAAAAATTTTAAGTATAACCTTCAAGTTTTTGCTATATAATCATATAGAAAACTAATATGTGTGTTGTTAAGCTCCTGAACTATAATTTGTCTAAGAATTTTTTTTTGAAAATTTTAAAATTATTCTCAATATTTTAAAATTAAACTAAAGGTTCAATCATTTATAATATCGGTTTAATGATTTAATTAGTTCAATTATTTGATAAAGATTGTTTCAATAATATATATATATATATATATATATATATATATATATATATATAACATATTTTAATCAATTTAAAATTTATTTTTTAATATACTACTTTTATTTTCAACTTAGACTAGCTTTTTCTGCTGATTTCTTATTTATTCAATCAAACGAGCAAAGTTAGGTTCGATTTGAAAAATTATATTTTTAATATTGAAAATAAAACCTTTTTCAATTAGCTTGCACGTTTATAAAAAGTTGGATTTTCTTAATTTAGTAAAATAAATTGAAAGAAATATATATTTCTAAAATAATATCCGACATTATAAAATTAAAAACAAAGCAGATTTGTAGTGGAGCGGAGCCGATGATGATAGGCGAAGATATATGATATTTGAGTGATTATCGGATCTATTTAATTTTTAATTGGCAAAAAGTCAATTATACGCTGATAACATATTACCAAATTACTAAAATAGCCCTAAAAATTGTAAATGATAAGCCAAGTTCATAATGACATGTGGACCTCTGACAAGACATGCCATATCAAAAGAAACAAACGCTAGGTGATTAATTAAGAGATGGTAAATTTCCTTTGATGCAATTATTGACGTGGGATCTTCAATAAGGCTTGGGTTGAGATTTAGGTTTAAAAATATGTTATCAGACTGTCAGTATCTCATTAATTAATAATTGTCTGCTTGAATGTACTACTACAATAAATTTTAATTAATAAAAAAATTATTGATTTGTTGTTCGAAAAAGTAATTTCACATCATTAAATTTATTCAAATAATTTTTAAAATACTGAAAAAATACCTTTCATCATTTTAATTTATATTTTTAACTTTTTATAATGTTACATTTTTTTATATTTTTATTTTTCAACATAAATAATTTTAAGTAGGGGTGAGCATGGTTCGGGTAAATCCGGAGAAAAAAAATCTCAAGTACCGTACTATATTTCGGAGATTTTAAAAATAAAATCTTCAGTACCAGTTTTCGGTACGGTTCGGTACGGGAATAACGTATTGTACCAGTTTTTCGGTACGGTTTGGAACAAAGATTCGGTTCTTTCGGAACGGATCGGTATGGAACGGTACGGTTCGGGAATTTATATTATTAATTAAAAATATATTTACTATCAACAAATAAAATAATAAAAAAATTATTTTATAACCTATTTAAAAAAATAATAAATAATGCTAACTAATAAATAAATTAATAAACTTGAACTAAGATGTTACATAAATATTTTATTTTGGTTAAATGACCAAAAAATTTATTCTTAATAGATATATGATAATATATCTATAACATATATATATATATATACACACACAATATCCATACTCTCAAACCGCTGCAGAAGGTTTGTACAATATACAATATTCATCTTCTCTTCATAACATATATATAAAATTATTTACTGCTTTAATATATAGTTATTTGTAAGCCAAAACAAACAAAATAAAATAGGACTAAAATTGTCGCAAGGGCGGCTTTAATAGTTAACTAGGCTATTGAATTGGCTCAAGACTAGCCAATTTAAATTTAAATGTTAATTTAATGAAATATAATTTTATTATAAATAATGAAATATGTAATTCTATCTTTAATTAGTACTAATACTT
>CATIWO010510269.1:0-20004 GCA_949673435.1 Macaranga tanarius
TGAAACTATAAACTCTATTTCGTTGTCTAAACAAATAAGCATAGTTAGTATTACAGTATTCAACCACAAATCTCTGAGGGACGATATCTTTCTTTACTACTTGATACGATTCTGTACGCTTGCGGATTAGTACACATCACAAACCCTGGATCAACATGTTTGGTGAATTGTGAGAGGGGGTTGGAACTAGGGCAGCAAGTTTTCAAAAGCTTCTATGTACGTTTTCATGCCTTAAAAGTGGGATTCAAGTTGGGGTGTAAGAGAATTCTTAGGTTAGATGGGTGTTTTTTAAAAGGTGCAACATAAGGTCAACTCCTCAGTTCTGTCTCCGAGGATGCAAATAATCAGATGTTTCCAATTGCATGGGCCGTCGTGGAAATTGAAAATACTAGATCTTGGAAGTGGTTCATTGAGCTTCTTAAAGAAGATTTAAAGCTGCAAGATGGATCCAGACTGGTCATTGTGATAGATATGAAAAAGGTAAATATTAAACTTATTTAATATTTATTATATGTTTAATATTTGTTATATGTAGGAATGGTCATTGTAATGGGTGGTTGTTTAATTTTTATACTTTGTATGTATGTAATGTAGGGTTTAATGGGTGTTGTTAATGAAGTTCTCCCAGAATATGAGCACAGAATGTGTGCTCAGCACATTTTATCAGCTTGGAGAAAGAAATGGAGGGAAGAGGAACGAAAGAAAATGTTTTGGGAGTGTGCATATTCAACCTTTAAAGCACAATTCAAGGACAAGCTTCAGGAATTGTCTAAATTAGGAATAGGAATTGTAGAGGACTTACTTTGCTACCCTCATCAAAAATGGTGCAGAGCATTTATAGGTACAGGCAGCAAGTGTGATGCAGTGGAAAATAATATAACAGAGACATTCAATGGCTGGATCTTGGAAGAAAGACATAAGTCAATCTACACAATGCTTGATGCAATAAGGGTAAAACTTATAGAAAGGATCAAGGTTATGAGAGAATGGGCAAACACCTAGGTATCTGACATTGCTCCAATTATCTAGGAAAAGTTAGACAAAAATAAGGAGAAGGCATGTGAGTGATGCATTATTTTCAATGGAGAACATGGATTTGAAGTTATTGAAGGAGAGTATAGGCACACTATTAACTTGAGCAAATAGACATGCAGTTATAGGTAGTAGGAACTTAAAGGCATTCCTTGTACCCATGCAACATGTGCCATGTTTAACAAAAAATTGAACCCTAATTCATTCATCAGCAGTTGGTATATGAAGGATACTTTTTTAAAATATTACAGTACTATGATGCAACCTGTTAGGGGTATGAGCTTATGGCCTGAGTCAGATTACCCTAATATTCAGCCCCCTCTAATTATAAAAAACCAGGTAGGCCAAAGAAGAAAAGGAGGAGGGATAAAAGAACCAAAAAAGCCACCAAAGTGGGGCAAGTTTTCAAGGCGAGGTGTGAAGATGACATGTTCAATATGCCACAGTGAAGGGCATAACAAGAAGGGATGTATAAGAGGAGGTGTTTCCAATTCATCAGTAAGTAGGATGCCAAGTGGCCAGATAAGAGGGATGGCAAGTGCTCAGCCAACTGGGATGGCAAGTGCTCAACCAACTGGGATGCCAAGTGCTCAGCCAACTGGGATGCCAAGTGCTCAGCCAACTAGGATGCCAAGTGCTCAGCCTACAGATCAGATCAGGGCATTGAAAAGTGACCACAAAAGTATTCCTACTGTAGATACAACATTTGAAGTTAGAGTCTCATATGCACATGGAGATTTTACTATTGCTTCATAGGTACTTAGGAATAGCCTAAGTGTATATTATTCTTATTTAAAATGTGAGCTAACTTTTGTTACATTGTTTTCATTAACAGACTAGCCAAAGTACTCCAGTTATTAATTCTTTACCAATTGGTAACTCTGAACCCATGAGTAGTACTTACACTTAGGTAATATGCATTATAATTGTGATACATTTTATTAATTTGGTGATATAATAATGTTAATGAGTTATTTTATTATGCATGTGCAAATTAGAATATCTCTCCACACCAATTTCAAAGTGGAAGAGGTAGGGGTTCACTACACTCAGTTAGGGGTAGGGGCAGATTTAGAGGTATAGGAAAGGGTAGGGGTAGAGAACATGTGAATTCAGTATGCAATGCTGATGTCAATATTGGATCCAAAAGGTTTGCTTCACATATAGAGTCTTCTAAAGCAAAGCAAGCTCACTTTACTGGGTATGGGGTCTCTGGCTTCGATAATGGGATGATGGTTGAGAATGTAAGTTGCTAGACCTATGATTTTTTGGAAATGCAATTTATTTTCTTTTTATTTTATTGCATTTTTCAATCTGATGAAGTTAATTTGTTTCAGTATGGAATGCCTAAAGCTAGAGTCATTATTCAACCAACAAACTTAAAGCATTCAGCTATCGTTACAGGCAATTTAGGATTTAGTCCACCAGGTCTTAGGTGGAATGGTCAATCCTCTATGTCTACAAGGAAATTCCAACAATATAGAGATAACCAAAATCTAAGAAAATAAAAGACCCCAGTTGCAATTCCAATGTAAGTTTCTAAAAGTAATTCCAGTCAATATCCTTCTCCAAGTGTTTCTGTAGCTCCAAAGAGTTCTTCTGCTCCAAATATACAAGATGTAGCTTGTAGTAGTTCTGTTATGTAATGGTTTATAGGCTATTTTTAGAATTCTATTGTGTTCTATGTACTGCTGTATATTTTGGACAAGTTAATTGTTATTTGTATATCTATTTTCAGTGCTATATGTTGGTACTTATTTTGGATAATTTGATGGTTGTTTGTAGATCTATTTTCAGTGCCATATGTTGGTACATATTTTGGACATGGAACAAGGTTATTTGCAACTGTATTTTCAGTATCTTTTAAAACCAGCAATATAAGAATCGGTGATGTTTGCCATGTTTGTAACTCCAATTCACTTGATATTCATATTTATCCATGACTAAAAGCTGCATTATTGTTAATAAATTGCTACAAAAAATTATCAAAAGTTAATAGGGATACTAATTCTTCATTTCACTCAAAATTACATCACATTGTTGTTAGAATGCATTAGCTTCTGGAAATGAATTACATCAAAAAGTCACATATGCTTCAAGAGTAATACTTACTAAGGCAATACATCTCTTTTGCTTCATAACTTACTTCCCATAAATACTACCAATGTAATCATAATTATCATATAAGAGAACTTCCTTTTCATCTTCTGAACGGTAATTGCTTTGTCTCTTTGGCCTTCAATTTCTTTTCTTCTTCTGAGAAATCTCAGAATAACATGCCTTGACTAATTAGCAACCGAAGGGTCAAACTATAAAAAGAAATTGCAGGCTCCAATGGTCTGAAATCACCCAAATTAGAACAAACCCTAATTACAGCTCAAGCACAACTAAAACCCTAACACAACTCAAGCACAATTACACTTACTCCATACTTTCTACACCCAAAGAATCTCCTTCCAGGATTTGTAGTAGTCCATGAAATCTTCGTGCTTGCTACTTCACCACAGTTGCACCTTAGCGTCATAAACTGTGCCTCCTTCATTAATGAATTTGGTGCTTAAATCGAATAATCAAATGGGAGGAACGAAATGAAAAAGCTTTCAAGAGGGCTATTTATTTTCAATATGTAATAACGTTGGGAGGTATGAAAACGTCCACGTCAACTATAAATGTGACTCCAACACGCGTTTATTTTTTTTTTCAATTGCTTGTCCACGCTGGCAAAGCATGTATTTAATAGCCTCAAAAAAAAAAAGGTGTATGAGGGGTGAAATACGCACATTTTGAAAGTTCAAGTGTCCTATTACAACTTTTGAAGTTCATACGTACCATGGACAAAAACGATAAAGTTCAGAGGTGAAACAAGATATTTGGCCTATATATTTTCAATAAAAAAAAGGTGGAAGTAGCTGTAGACTTCCATTTTATTAAAAAAAAAAAAGGATAAGTACAAAAAAATATCCCGTGGTTAGGCGCTTTTTCACTTAAAGGACTGTGGTATTTTTTATAACTTTTAAGGGTCTGTGATTTGATTTTACTTGCATTTTAATACCCTACTTAGTAACATTATTAAAAATATATCATGTAATTATAAAATAATATGAATAATTAATAGTAAAATTATTTACTAAGTAGCAGCAGAAGCAGAGTATTCTGCATAACTTCAAAAGTTCTTGAAGTTTCATTAGACCAGATTTTACATCACTGGCATTTCCATCGCCGGTTTGTCACACTGAGCTCACGATCATCAAGCGAATCAACGAAACTGCTTCCATCAGGCGAAAGTGTATTGATGATGTGATACAGTATATTGAGGATGATGTTGCCGCAGCACGTGCAAAAGGAGAATCAGGGGAGTTGGAGATATCTCATTATGTGTTTGTCATGGCGTTTAACTTGATAGGTAACCTTGTGCTTTCAAGGGATCTTCTGAATTCTCATTCAGAAGAAGGGGTTGAGTTTTTTCGGGCCATATTGGCTGGGAAGCCAAATCTTGCCGACTTCTTTCCATTTTTGCAATGGTTGGATCCTCAGAGAGTCAAGAAGAACATAGTGCAATACTTGGGTCGAACGATATACTTGGGTCGAACGATATACTTGGGTCGAACGATTGATGTAGTGGAGAGATTCGTGAAGGAAAGAGTTGAACAGAAGAAATTAATGGTAGAAAGGGAGACAAAGGATTTCTTGGATGCACTACTGGAGTTTAAAGGTGAAGCAAAAGAAGAACCTGATGAGATATCTACTCACAGTATGCTCATAATCATACCGGTACGCTATCTTTCTCTCAGAAGCTACTCCTAAAGTGTTTCAACATGTCGAATCTCTTATATAAACCGCTCAATTCTAGAGTGTCAAAATTGAAAGCTGGAGCTCAGCAGCAGATGTCATGCTTAATATACATACACGGTTATGCTTATTTGTGGCCAAATATGATATTCTTCAGGAAATGTTTTTTGCTGGGACAGAAACAGCAAGCAGCACGATTGAATGGATCATGGCAGAGCTTTTTCGCCACCCGGAATCAATGAGAAAAGTTAAAGAAGAACTTAACCGAGTTATCAGACTACAAAAGAAGGTTATGGAGGGACATAGATGACTTGCCATACTTGCAGGCAGTAGTCAAAGAAGCAATGAGGTTACATCCTGTACTTCCATTATTGATTCCAAGATATACTTTAGAAGACACAACCTTCATGGAATACTTCATACCCAAAGAGACACAAGTTTATGTAAATGCATGGGCCATAGGAAGAGATCCAGATGCCTGGGAGGACTCCTTGTCCTTCAAACCTGAGAGATTTTTGGGTTCTGATATTGACTACAAGGGGCAAAACAACCATTTGGATCTGGCAGACGGGTTTGCGTGGGCATTCCATTCATCCATTGGCTCATCGCATGCTTCACCTTATGCTAGCCTCTTTGCTTCACTGTTTTGACTGGGAGCTTAGTAGCAATTCTGCTCTAGAAACCATAGACATGAATGAAAGGTTGGGAATTACAGTTAGAAAGCTTGTACCGTTGAAAGCAATACCAAAGAAAAAGGTCATGCAAGAAGGATAATCATCAGAGTTTAATTTTTTTTTTTTTTCCTTTGGTGTGTGAAGATGGGGTTGGATGTGCTTTAATTTTATCGTTGAACAATATATTTTCCTATCTTTTTGGTCACTTTTTAAAATTGTAGTAAATAAAAATAAAAGGTCCTCAGTTAAAAAATTTCCATGCAATCTGATGTGCACTGCATTTGCTTCTATTTATGATGTGCAGAATTTCTCTACATATAATCTGTCATTGTGTTCTACAGATTTATGATTGGCACTAAATTGCACTTTCAGACATTGCTCAAAAGAGTTGAAAATTTGCAATTCCTGATACTATATAAAGCTTTCTGTTACAAAATAAAGGTATTCTCTACGCAAGACCAAAAGTAATATGCCGTGTAAACATATAAAGGACTTCTGCAAGTCCAAATACAGCAATTCGATCAAGCATGCCTTGTTCCAAAGAAAGAGAAGCAATGCCTTGATGATTGATCAAAATGATACCTCGACCACTAAGATGATATGCCATTATAGCTCCGTGGAAGCTCTATCTATTGCAGGATCCACCTGTTGGCAGATCATATCACCGAGTTCAATCATCTTCACATTTCTAAGCCCTATTAAGCATAAGTTACATGTCGTAGTATACAGAGTCCTCCCTTTTAGGTGTATAACATTAATTTACTGGCCGCCCTCTTTGATTAAGATCTTGATTAATCTTGCAGATATAATTGAGCGCTACAAGCAGCTCAATAATTGCAGCCTCCGTTTTTGCTTGATTTGCATAATGGAGTGTTTGCACCAGAAGAACATTTGTCCTGGAAACGTCTTGTTCTCTCTCAAAATTTCGCTCAGAGTGCCATTTTATCATATTATGTGCCAGTGGAGACAGCCATTCCAGCATGTGTGTGAGTGCCAGACTCCATTGTTGGGCAAGGGAAGTATCATATGAAGATGTAGCTACAGATTTGCATGCCTTGAGTCTACTTCTAAGAGAAGCTCTTATCGTCTTGGGTAACATATTGTACAGATCATCTCTTGTTTCATAGTCGATCATGTAAGGTGAAGAAGCTAGCTTCTCAATGAACACAATCACAGTTGCATAGTGGAGAGCTAAAGCAGTATGACCAAGAGTAGAAGAAGGGGCATTTAACAACCCATGCTTTGAACTGAAGAGGGCTAACTTAGAATACAATCTATTGCTGCATGTAAGAGACCCTGTACTCAGTTTTTCAGTTTTGTCAACAATTTTCATATAATCAACAGCAAATTTCGCTGAACTGCAGAGAGCTGGCTTGCCAACCTGCAGAATAGGAGACCCGCTTCCACTTGTCATGCATTCTTTGAAAGGTCCAACATGAACCAACTGATTGGTTTTCGAGCGAGGAAGGAAAGTGGATGGTTGACGAAAAAGTTGTCGCTGCTTCTTGTTTACTTTATTCTTCACATTACTTCTTCCTGACTTAGCATCTAGTCTCCCAAGAGGTCCTGAAGAGATTCCACATAGAAAGTTCTCTGAAGGATGTATTGATGATTGCATGAGAACAGAAAATGAACGGCTCCGTGGAAGACGAGTAGAATGACAATGCTCCTGAACAAAGTTTTTCTTCGGAGAAGGCAGTTGACTAATCCCAAAGACCTTCATGATTCTCTGAAGAATTGTTAAAAGTGATCTTACCAGAAGCCGAACAATGTAATCATAAGTTCTAATCCAAGGAGACATCTCACGTAAATTTCTCACTTCCTGACGTTGCCATGTCACCTTCTGCTGAATCTCAAGCAATTTCCGACGACTACGATCAGGATTTGCACGCATTCTCCTAAGAGTTTGCTCAACCTCTGCAAGAACTTCAAGCTCCTGAGACAATTGCATTGTAATTGCAATAAATCTCTCCATTTTTTTTACTTTCCTTTCCATCTTCTTCAATCGATAATCCCATCCATACCATTCAAGATTATTCTGAAGTGGGTCATCAACAAATCGTTCAAAACAACGAAAATGAGGATCTTTGCACCTCCGCCCAAGCCTGGCTACAGATCTTGCTATGATTCCAAAATTCTCCATTATCTCATTTAAGGAAAGATCTATAACATAATCATCATCATCCGATACAAGCTTCCGAATCCCAATTGAGTTCAAAATATCTTCCCTCGACCTAAAGATTTCATCATCGCTCAAAAAATGCCATAATTTAGCAATCTTGGACATCAAACTTGCAACTTCAAATGCCAAAATCCCAACCACTACCTTGTCATTTTCTAGAGCATCTTTCTGGGAATGCCACCATAAGTTACTAAACCATGACTCTGTTCCCATACCTTGTTCAATTGAAGTGCATATGCTGCCAAATTACACACAAAAAAAAAAAAAAAAAATGTTAAAGAGATATGTTATATATCTGGTCCACAAGATATGAAGATAATACTGTTAAAAAAACCAACGTAGGCAATAACTAAAGATAAGTGCATAGAAATCAAAAATTTGAACCTAAAATAAATTAATGCAATTATAGCCCCCAAAAAAGAAACACACAACTCAGCATGACATGACTGATTCCTTTTCCCCTCTCACTAAGCAGCAATTTTGGACTTAAATTTTGAGTTTCTTTTTTATTATATTCCTGTTTCTTTTGCAAACCGAACCATGATTATTTAATCCAAAATCAAGATCTTTACAACCGACCAAATCACTGAAAATTAGAATATTTCAATTTCATATGCACAACAACTTCAAAAACACCAAATTCTTATTCTTGTAGCAGAAATAAAACAATAAAGAAACTTAATATACCCACTGAAATTTAAAAAAAGATACAACTCTAAACTAAATTCTGCACTTCATTATAGATCCCAGACATAACCATATCACTACTTCGCCAAAGAAACAACAATGCAGCAATTAAACTCAATAATATCAAGTACCCAGAAACCAAAAGCCATGCCTCTAACTATACATGTTCATAGATATGCACATAAAGAAAGAATTAACACTTACAATTGCGATTTGAACTGACAAAAATAAGAGAAATAGCAGTGGAATTTGAGGTAAATTAGAGCACAAAAAGTTTAAATTTTTAGGAGTTACAGAGTACCCACTTGTTGATTCATATAGAAGACCCGAACACAAAACAACATTATTAAAGACAAACCTGAAAAGGTATGGAAGAAGTGAAATTCGGTGCAGTCGAGGTTAACAAATTCTGGAATATGATTTTTCTGCTTTGGGTTTATGCTTTTCACTAAACGACATCGTGTTTATTGCAGTTTAGTCCTTGAACAATCCACCAGCAACAGCAAGCACACACGCGACGGTTTTCCACAGCTTTTACCAGTTTCTTTTCTTTGGTTTTTTGGTTTGGTTTTTTTATCCGGTAGCCGCATGTAATTAGACTCGAGCCTGTGAACATTATATTAAAAAAAAAAAAAAAAAAAAAAGCTTGAATTTGAATTTGAAATTTTATTAAAAATTTAAATTTTTTACCATTTATACCAATAAATAATCATATTTATTTATTGGCTTATTTGTGAAAAAAATTCAAACGTTTATAACTTTTTGTAATTTTATCTCAACCTTTTAATTTTTGCAATTATATCTTAATTTTTAATTTTTTTTGCAATATTAACACATTAATGAATTCAGTCAAAATTATTTTAAAAAATTTTGAGTGGACAATGAAGTGTAATGCCACCAACACAAAGAGTGGATCCCAATAAGCCTTATTGTAAAACATTAATGAATTAATTTATTTGACAAAATTTATTAATGTGTTAATATTGTAAAAAAAATTAAAAATTGTGACATAATTGTAAAAATTAAAAGGTTGTGATTAAATTGCAAAAACTATTAACGTTTGGATTTTTTTTATAAATAAGCCTTATTTATTTATTGGTGTTATATTTTTGTTAGTCAGTTAGAAAAAGATAATAATTAAATATTTAATCTACTAATGCCTTGAACGGTATTATGTTTTTAAATTCATGTTAAGAAAAAGATGTTTTTTGTGTTGATTTTGTGGACAAGTGATGAGGATAGGGAATTTAGAAGGCATATCCCATATGCAAAGGATTTAGCACAACTGTCCAATGCAGAGGAAGCATTTTGAGAGCAAGCATAGTACCCCTTACCCAAAAAAAAAAAAAATATATTCAATGTCATGAGGGGACAATGATATTAACAAGAGGATTTGTTATTAGTAATCATTAAAATCATATCATCTTTTCATCTTTAAAAACATTTGTCCACTTTATGTCCGTCTTGTTTATGTGTTTTCATGTGATGAAATCAAATTTTATAATATTTTTTCATATATAATAATTTTTTATATTTAATAATTATAAAAATTTCGATTAATTTAAATTTAGTTAAATAAATCTTATAAAAAAGATAAATTTTTTTAGCATAATTGAGCTATATTAACCCCGTAAAAATAAAAAACCTCTTTCAACACTTATTTCTCTATATACAAAATTTAAATATAAAAATAAAGTTATTATAATAATATATTTATAAATATATTTTTTAATATCTCACGAAAATATGAAAATGTGTTTTAAAATTATTTTATAAAAAAATAATGTGCAAACTAACTTGAGAATATATATATATATATATATATATATATATATATATATATATATATAATCTCACATTTAATACGTGTATCTAATCTGTTAAGAGTAAGGGATGTATCCAACCAATACTTGAATTAATAAATCTTATTGGATTATGTGATGCTACAATAGAAATGTATCAAGGAATATGCTTCTTAAGAGTTGGGATATGAATTTAGGAAATATACACCTAAATTAATATACAATTACACCAGAGTGACATAGATATGATATGTCATATATCATACAAAAAAGATTACTCATTCAATCATCCACCTATTTGATTGGTTGTTTATTAACATCAATATATTATGCGTAGGCGGTGGGATTTAGCGCGTGCCCAAATATCTGGCGACTACGGCACTGTGCGGGCTCAGGGCCCACTAAAAATACAAACACAAGCTTTGTGGGCTTGGATTGAAGATGGGAGTCGCCACCCAGGTGAGATCCGGGACACTTTTACAGCAACTGGATTCCACAGAGGAACCTCAGCAGCCGTCCTCAGAGATTGGGTCCGGAAACTGGGTATGGGCTTTTGAATTTCCCACCCGACCTTGCGATCGGCCTCTGTTTGTGTTTTGTATTTTATTATTTTTAATTATTCAATTATTCTTTTAATTACATGCGAATGGCTATTTTAGTTCAAACAAATTCCAATTTTTACAATTAGGCCCAAGTTTTTTTAATTAGTCAATTTACATGCAATTTTGAGTCTGGTTGCATCACATTCACAATACAGAATAAATCATCCATCCACACCATCCACATTTAAATACAAATAAAATAACAACAATAAAAAAAAATACACACACAAAGAAAGGAGGGAGGAGAAATGATACAATCCATTTCATGCAAAAAAATAAGAGAATAAATCACAAAACATGCAAAGAAATAGGGGGAGGAGAAAGGAATTACAACCCTTTTTATTCAAGTAATATAAAATAAAAATTATAACCGAACAATTCCAGATAAACAATTTAGCAACCAACAGGCTACTAATAATAAATCCAAACTAAGAATATCCTACAAAATGAAACAAAGTTAGCACACAAATAAAAGGGGGTAATGAAATCAAATAAAAAAAGGCAAAAGAAGCTACCATTAATTATACTAGATGGATCTGCACATATTTAAACATGATTATAATCAAAGGAAAATAAAAATAACATAAAGAGAATGTAAATAACAGACAGAAAAATGAAAGGACCGAAATTGGTTCACTGGGGCGGCGCCCCAATGATGGCGGAGCGCCAAGACCATCGCTTAATCATGCAGGGGCGGCGCCTATTCGATCAGGCGGTGCCTCTGCTCACTCGGGCAAGAAGGAAAAAAACACAGATAGGCAAAATTAAATCAAAATGATATTTTTCTAAGAAGAAAGCTACAAATCAAATTTAAAACAATGAATTAAACTGACTAAACATATTAAGACCATAACTGAAGTCAGGCAGTAACAAATACGTTTTTATGAGATTATAGACATGATCAAATTCACAAGAAAAATAAGCTGCTGTAAACATGTCAACATCTTAAAATCTATATTATAAAAGAATTCTAAACAACAGGACTATGGATCAAAGGAGAATCAAATAACAAAAAACTATAAAATAAAATTATGGTTTGAGAAAAAATAAACAAGAGAGTAAAACAAAAAAGATGCATGAATACAGAATGAAGAAAAGATAAAAATAAATTAAAACATTACTGTAAAATGATTTACCCTCAGAAAAAAGACAATAAATCCTAGGGAACTCTGAGCAATGCAAATTTAATCTCCCTTCCTCTTGTTCCTCTCAAAAGGCTTTTCCTTTGGCTTTCTTTTTTTTTTTTTCTCTGTATATTTTTTATTTCCGAAGCTCTCCTCTCAAAAAAAAGTCCCCCTCCAGAGAGAAGATCTCCCCTTTTTAATTTGATTTCCATCCTTCCCCTATCATCTCACCCACTTCCTCCTTTTTCTCCCTATAATCAAGTTCCCAGGGAACGTGATTACAGGTAGCTGGCGTGAGAAAATTACGTTAAAAATATATTTCAACCGTATATATTTTTCGTTTCTTTGAAAAATCTAACAAAGGCGGCGCCTACTCGAAGTGAAACTTCATGGAGTGCCGCCTGATCAAAGAGGCGGCGCCTTGGAAGTCCTCTTCAATGGGCTTTGGATCTCTAACGGACCTAGTTGAGTGGGTTTAATAGCGGGCTTAGCGGAATGAACCATTTGGTGGGTTGGGCTAGAAGTGCTAGGCATTTTTGTGAGAGAGCCAAATTATTTTTACATTCTGAGTCCTTTCCTATACATTTTCATCATTGGGCTTTCTTCACGGGCCGGCTAAACTATGTGTCTATAGTTTGCCCCCTTTATTTTTTTTTAGAAAATCGTTCATCATTTGCCAAAAATTGGTTTTACAAAAAAAAAATAACATGCATGCAAGCAATTACAAAAAGGATATTCTTCGATCATGTGAACCTTCAGGGTACAACCCGAGAGGTTCGCTTTCGTATTGTCGTTGTCTACCTTGATGTTCAACAAAAATCAAGGGTTCTACTTTTAACTTATCGTCGTCTAGCTTGATGTTTCAACAAAAATCAAGGGTTCTACTTGTGGCTTGTTGCCGTCTACCTTGATGTTTAACAAAAATCAAGGTCACCTACCTCGATATTCAATAAAAATTGAGGGGTTCTGCTTTTTGGCTTGTTGTCGTCTACCTTGATGTTCAACAAAAATTAAGGTCGCCTACCTCGATGTTCAACAAAAATTGAGGGGTTCCACTTTTTGGTCCGTCACCTACCTCAATGTTTAACAAAAATTAAGGGGTTCTGCTTTTTGGCTTGTTGCCATCTACATTGAGATGTAACCGGGGAGGCCTAAATTTATGATCTGCGATTAAAAAAAAAATCCAAGGTTAGAAGAAACTTTAGGCGTTTAAAAGGCATTTTCCTTAGATGGACCAAAATGACAATTTGTCATCCTTTATATTTAAACTTTCAAAAATCCTTTTTCATTTAAACTTCGCGCTCCTTTTGCTCTCTTCCTTTGTTTTCTCCCTTTCTCTTCATTTTTTCAATGGACCAGAACTGTACACCAGCAGTTCCTCAATGGGAATTCATTCCTCCTACTGCTAGAGCTCTCAAGACACTAGGTTTGCAGAGAGGTTTGGACTTTTCTCTGACTCCAAATTTGGATTCCCACATATGCTCCCTCGCTTCAGGCCAGGTTAGTCATTTCTCTTAATATATTTCTGTAAATTTACATTGGGTCAGTCTAGATTAATTAAATGTATGCTTTTAATTTATGAAAATTGTGCGAATTTTATGTTGTGGGTATTCTGAAGTTCGGCTAGAACACCATTGGGCGACACCTCTTCGATAAGGCGTCGCCTTAGCGATGCCCAAACATTTTCATACGTCACCTTAGCGATGCCAGGCACCGCTTCAGCGATGCCAGGCATCACCTCAGTGATGCTGGGTCGGTGCCTTGGCATGCACTAAGGCGTCGCCTTTGCATAGTTGGGCGTCACCTTAGCTATGCTAGGCGTTGCCTTAGCACTGACTAGGTGCGACACAAGCCTTCTTCTTCCTCTTTTCTTAAAATATCTATATAAAATATAACCCTGCTTGTATACAACAGTTTGACGTTCACTTCATCAAGGGAGCAGGGAACGTCAAGAGTGCTCGCTGCTGGTATGATACGCTTCCCGAGGTCATTCAGCATCGGATTGAGGAGACTAGTTTTGGGGATTTTATTTGCGCCCTGCCCACTACCGTAGGTTGTAATGACTATCAGCCTCTGTATGCTTTACTAGAGAAATGGATGGATGTGACTCATACTTTCCATCTACCCTATGGAGAGTTCACTATTGATCATGTACCATTTGCTGCTATTACTGGCATTGCTTGTACTGGGCTGCCCATTCCTTTTGACTGCAATGTACATGGGCGCTCACCTGATAAAGTCAAGTATATCCAGACTTTGTTGGGGATGGTTACCGCTATGAAGGGGAGTCATACCATGAAAGTTAACTCCATTCTCAGCTACTACTCAGACGCGGATATGGATGCCATTATTGCTTCGCCACATTGGATTGATCAGTTGGTGAGGGCCTTTCTCTATTACTTGTTAGGTACGACCTTATTTTCAAATACTGCTAGCTCCATCGACTTGATATTTTTAATGCCTCTACGAGATCTGGATTTGGTGTCCCTTTATGATTGGGGTTCTATTACTTTGGCATATCTATATCATGGCATGGATGTGGCTGTTCGGAAGGCTAAGAGATTCTGTGGTTTTTGGCATGCCACCATGGTGAGTTTGATTATCCTTACCCTCTAACTCCCTGTGCTTCATTCTTCATT
The DNA here is from genome assembly GCA_949673435.1 of Macaranga tanarius. NCBI lineage: Eukaryota > Viridiplantae > Streptophyta > Magnoliopsida > Malpighiales > Euphorbiaceae > Macaranga > Macaranga tanarius. The sequence continues at coordinate 14,532 of CATIWO010510269.1, forward strand.
TACATGTTCTAACATTGATGCTTTTACAGATTTAGGGCCAGGAGTTCAGATTGATTAGAGATATAGCCCCTGTAGGACAGTGGTCATTTTTTATTCTGGCCAGATGGGGTTCCAGCAGGACATTGAGGCGGGAGGTTGCTCATATCCATATTCACCGTACGTACCTCAACAAGCTGACTTGGGACCAGGTACATCTGCATATATAAGCAAAACTCATTAGTATTGTATTCTTTATGCTTACTTACCTCTTATATTTGTATCTTGGCAGTTGACCCATGACATGTGGGGCCCTAGAGATGGTTGGTCCTGGGCCATATTTCATTCTGAGCCTTTAGTTAAGCAGCAAGTTTTACTACGAGGCCCCAAGTATAGGATGTGGTATCTCAGAGAGTGTGTCTTCTTATACCACAGAGGTCCGGATAGGAGACGTATCCCAAAGTCTCCTCCTAGCTCCATGTTCTGGACCGACTTACTTGAGGGTGAGGAGTTAGAGCAGGCATTTGCAGGTGAGGCGGCTAACAGATTTATTCGAAGATCGAGATCTCGTTACTTGGGCTTCATTGAGTCGCATTTACTGTAGTAACTACCCCTTCCTCAGGCTAGAGATAAGGTATATATCTTTTTTTTTTGCTAACCAATATCTTCTTTTGGTATATTTAGGCCTCTACTCATACTCGCTCTCCTGTCTCTTATGAGCAACCTGCTCAGCATGCTAGGGCGGATCCAGATGTTGCTGGCCCTAGTTCTAGCACTCCATCTGTTACTCTTAGAGCTCTAGGCACCAGTTTTATGACTTATATTATTCTTAGTTCATTTGCCCATATGCTAGAGCTACTTTTTTGACAGTTGATGCCCTCTGGGGAGCTATCTCGCCAGTTCATAACATTAAATAAGAGTTTAACTTTGCCATGTCTTCCCGCTACCACCATACATGTAAGATTCTCCCTTCTTTGCTCTTTCTGATTCCTATGACATTTTAATCATAACAAAAAGGAAAATGTACTATACAAATTCCCAAGCAGCAAGGGGAATATCTATACAGATTGGTGGAGGCTTATAGTGAGAGTCTTATAGCATCGACTCTGTATTGGAAGGTATCTTATCAGCTTGTATGTATGCATGGATGTATACTTAATAGTTACTTATTTTCTTCTGTTTCGATAGACTAAGTGTGAGTCTCTTCAAGCACAGATGGATAGGATTCATCGTCACATTGTTGAGCTGGATGTGGATGACCAGGAGGAGTCTGAGGGAGCTAGAGATATGACTACTAATCTTGATGCTGGAGGATAGGAGATTCCTGATAGGGATGTCCAGACGGCAGCTGATCAGGGAGGCGATAGAGGCACCACTTATGATGATGATGAGGTTTTGGATAATGATGATGAGGAGGATTTTGATAATGAGGAGACCGATGATGAGTCATAGGTTCAGGATATGATTAGTTCATTTTTGTGTACCGGCATATGAGTTTATTTTATATTTTGAACTTGGATGTACTGCTATTATGTTGATGCACCATTTTGTTCATTCATATCTTATTCTTATCTCTTTCATAGCAACATAAGTATCCCAGTTGTTTACACCCATCTCTTTGCACTTTGTTTGCCCGATTTGCTAAAATTACATGCTAAAGCGCCGCCTGAGTTACTAAGGTGGCGCCTTACCGAGTAAGGCGATAATAATAATGCCTTGGGATGACAAGGCAGTGCCTCTTCGGTGAGGCGGTGCCTTAGAGAGTACTGTTGCACCATTTCTGCCTTTGTATCCCTTAAGTTAACTATAAAAGCAATAGCCAATAATATTCATATTAAGATCTTAGGAAACCCTTCTAAAATGACAGAACAGAGCTTGAAGATGCTTCGTCCTGTCTTACAAAGTATGGATGGGGAGGACTAGTTAAAACTAAATCCTTTTCACCTTTCTGTGTTCTGATCCCTTCATCCGTGCAAAATTAATTACCCATTTCTTCATACTGTGGCTCAATTTTAGGATTCTAAGAATCATATTTTTTTATTTAATAACTTCGAGATTTGCCCCCTGCCTAAAGAATTCGGAGCAATTTTAGATTTCCCAGATGACTCTTCTAAGCAGATTGTCATTTCACAGATTGGTCATCTTGAACTCCACGTCATACAACAGCAGATGGCTCGATTGTTCAATATCCCTCCTCAGTCATCTCTTCAACATATTTCCAGGGATGGGTTGATCTTTGAATCATTCCTGATGGCTGCAGTTTTAGTCAATAGCAGGGAAGTGTATTGGCCACGCATGGTTGCTTTCTGCTTATATGCCCAATTCTTGTTAATTTCCATTTCAGGTGATTGTGACTTCAAAATCATGCATATTCTTGATCAGGTTGAATCAGGATCGAACCCCGTGCCGATCATCCTTGCTGAGACCTTAATCGATTTGGACAACCTGCCTGCGACACACCAATTTGCTGGAAGTCCCATGTTACTGGAGGTAAGTTTTTTTTTTATAATTCCTCCCTATTTGCAGATTTGGCTCCAGGAGAAACAGAAATTATTGGGACCTCCACGAAACATTGGGAATTATAAGCCTAAGCAGGTGCAGACTCGACCGTTGTAGAAACTTCCAACTGACTTGCAAGAATGGTTGGCTAACTTTCCAGAGACCGGAGTCCAATGGATGTTTCCTTGGTGGAATATTAAATATGTGACCACCAGGATGTATACTCATTATATTCCTCTTGCTGGACTAAACTTTTGTTCATTCTACTACCCGTCTCGAATCTGTCGCCAGTATGGAGAGAAGAACCTAATTGTTGAACTTACACATAGCTTCCAACCTGGTCCTTTGACTCAAAATTTCTTGGAGAACATATCAGTGACTTGGCCACGCTGCACCATTAGACGAGGTATTTCATTAGATGGGGACATTACCACTGATGACCATTACAACGCTTGGATCCAGTTGCAACAAATAGAGCAGAATGAATTTATCAAGCATCAGAAAACCAGAGATTTATTTAGGCTTAGCATGCAAGAAATGAGAAAAAATAAAAGAAAAAGGACTTAGATTCATTTTCTTCCTTAGTTTTAGCAAATTGAGTAAACTCAGCTTATCCTATATGGTACCTTCCCTATTTAGTTATATTTATTATAATAAGCATTTAATGCAAAATTTGACAAAAATAAAAGCAAACCCCTTTATTTAAAAAGCACAATTGTACATGCCAATTGCTTCTAACATTTCTCCTATTGTTGGGTGGCTCGCCCTTGTAAGTTTTTCAACAAACTATTTTATTCTCTCTTTCTCCTTTTATTTATCCCTTATTTTTACCTAGGCTGCTCCTTTGCGGAGTTTTTCACCTAGCGGAATTTTTTTTTATCTCTAATTTTTGTCTTGGTAGCCTCTTTTTGAAGTTTTCTCTGAGACTTTACATAAAGTATTTCTTGAGTTATCCAGATTGATGGGATCTCTAAACTTATTCCCTTCCAGATCAGACAAAATGGCTGCTCCTTTTGAAAATATCTTCTTCACGAGGTAAAGACCTTCCCAGTTTAGCTTGAATTTTCCCCTTGGATCAGTGAGAAGCGGCTTTGTATGTTTTAATACCAATTCGCCCTCTTTTATCTTCCTCGGCTTGATTTTTTTATTGTAGGCTCTGGCGATCCTCTTCTGATACAGTTGCATATAATACATGGCTTTTAATCTTTTTTCTTCTAACAATATCAACTGTGCCAATCTGCTTTCCACCCATTGGTACTCGGGAATCTTCATTTCTAGCAGGACCCTTAAAGATTGAATCTCTACTTCCACTAGCAGTACTGCTTCACACCCATATACTAATGAATAAGGTATGACCCCGGTAGATGTTCTTGCAGTTGTTCGATACCCCCACAATGCAAACTATAAATACTCAGACCAATCCTTATAGCTTTCCATCATCTTGGTCAAGATCCTTTTTAATATTCTTATTTACAGCCTCAACCGCACCATTAGCCTGAGGACGATAAGGAGATGACTGATGATGCTCTATCTTATATTGCCGAAATAACGCAGCCATTTCTGACTGGAACTGCACCCCATTATCAGTCATAACATGGTGTGGTAATCCATATCTACAAATTATATTTCTCTCTATAAATCTTGCCATTTGCTTTGACCCAACTGAAGTGTACGACTCAGCCTCGACCCATTTAGAGAAGTAATCCACTGCCACCACGATATATTGATGCCTATTCGATGCAACTGACCTTATTTCCCCAATTATGTCAATTCTCCAAGCTGTGAAAGGCCATGGGGACGTTAATCCTTAAAGTTCCATCGAGGGCAAATGATTAACATCCCTATAAACTTGACAATTATGACACCTTTTTACAAATTTAACTCAATCTGACTCTATGGTAGACTAGAAGTACCCCTGAGGAGTTATTTTCTTTGCTAGAACTGTTCCATTCATATGGGGCCCATAAACTCCTGCATTCACAGCTTCTATAATCGTCTGAGCTTCTTCCTTATCCATACATCATAAGTGTATCCCAGTTGGCATTCTCTTATATAACATACCATTATGGCTAATAAACTATCTAGACAATATTTGCAAAGACGCCTTCTCTTTCCTATCTGCACCCTCAGGGAACTGTCCAGTCTCAAGATACTTTTGCAAATCGTAAAACCACGGCTTTTCTGCTGGTCCTATTGGCATTACCATTTTTTCTTCATAACATGGAGTCCTAAACTTTACTATAATCAACGGTTTAGCTGGAGCTTGGGCCTTGCTTTCCTACATCAAAGCTAATGTAGCTAGAGCATCTGTAACTTGATTATTTTCTCGAGGCAAATGTATAAATCTGCACCGGTTAAATGACAAAGTAACAGTGGCTAGGTGATTCACATAAAACGTTAGTTTATCCTCCTTAACTTCCCATTCCTTTAAGACCTGTTTCACCACCAGCATTGAGTCCACATAAATCGTGATCTCTTTTGCTCCTATATCTCGTAAGGCTTCCAATCTAAAAATGCATGCCTCATACTCTGCTTGATTATCGGTTACTTCAAATCCAAGCCTCTTCACCATGGGAATCATTTCACCCTCGGGAGTGATCAAAATTACACTAACACCTGCCCCCTTACTATTAACTGCTCTGTCAAAGTACATGCACCATCCTTGTACCTCAATAGCTCTTAAATGTTCATCGGGAAATTTCAATTCCCATTCTTGATTGTCATCCCTAGGATTTTGTGCTAGAAAGTCTGCAACAGCTCTCCTCTTAATTATTTTCCTGGACAAATACTCAATATCAAACTCCATAAGTAAAATTAACCATCGGGCCAATTTTCCTGTGAGAGAAGGAGTCTGCTGGAGGTATTTTAGAGGATTATACTTTGATATTGCCTGGACCTTATAAGATTAGAAATAGTATCGAAGCTTTTTAGTTGTCCACACAACTGACAAACATGTCTTTTCCACTGAGTTGTAGTTGACTTCATAAGGCAAAAATTT
>CATIWO010510270.1:0-22195 GCA_949673435.1 Macaranga tanarius
GATACTATAGTGAATGATGCTAGTGCAAGTGAGAGATTGTTAGTGTAGATGTGCCATAGGGCCATTTATGTATGTAGACATTATACTTTTATCCCTATGGCAATAAAATATTCATTTAAATTAAGTGTTAAGTTTATTTGAATATTTACCCTTAGTATCATGTTGAATGAGTTTATTATCAAGAGTTGATAATATGAGTGACAAACTTATTGGGTACATATACTATAAAAGTTCATAGTCGTTATATTAATATAAGGGTAGTATTAATCCCAAGACAATCACCTCTGTCTATTTTCCTTAATCGGTATATGATATCGATAGTGGGAGGTAGTGATTCTCATGCTACTTGATATGAGATATTAGAAAAGATATGTGGATACTCATGTGATGGGTGGATCGAACTGTGATGTAAGATTTGTGATTGCATAAAAATTCACTTTTGTCAACAATCATTGTAACATCCGCATCTCTATTACTTTAATCATGTACAATGCATTATATTTTGCATAGCATAAAGGGGTGAAGCTAAATTAAGTTAGGTGTGTTTATGTAATATGCATAGGGACTCAATTGAAAAGAAAGTTGGGCTTGATTTATACAATTAAAAGCTTAGAGATTTATATGCAATATTTATACTCTATCAAGGATCAAAGAAGATATTTTGGTGTTCAGGCATCCATAATTATCTAGAATTATCTTCAATTATCTTCAACTAATCTATATATTATACAAGGCTAATAGTAAGGGTACAAGTGTGTATATAAGTGTGTGGTGAAAATCAAATACATGTGTGTGTATGTGAGTGGTTAAAGTGGTGTATAGAATTTTATAAAGGATGGAATAGATTCTTGAGAGGGTTTAGACAATTTGATCAAAATTCCCTTAGTTAGCAAGTGATTTAGGAACTCTTGGAACACTAGAGGCCTTGGATGATCTATTTGGTAAGTCTATGCATATGTTTTTCTTTATTGAAGCTAGGTTCTATAGAAAGTGAAATTTGTGCTCTGTCCCTGTGTTTTTTAGTCTTAGAATTTTAATCATAACTTGAGTTGTAGAACTCTAAATTGAGCAAGGTTTAGTGCTTTGAAAACTTTGAGAAGTTCTCTACAATTATTATGTTTTAATATTGAGCTAAATCTATCTCTAAAAGGATCTGAAAAAACCAGACATTTTGGTGCTCATACAAAATGCTCTGTGTGACCTGATTTCATTCACAATTCATAAAAAATTCTATAAATATCCAAATTGAGTGTGGTTTGATGCTATAGAAACTTCAGTGAGTCCTTTATAACTTTTATGTTTTGTGGTTGAGCTAAATCTATCATTAAGATGGTCAAATAGGGCTAAATATTTTGTTGCTCACTCTGTTTACTCTGTATGACCTGTTAGTGTTCAAAAATTCATAATTTATTTTATATACATCCAAATTATGTAATTATAATTGAAAATTAAAATAGACTCATAATCCTAGCTTCTGTATTAAATTAGAAGCCAAAAGATTTGTGTGCATAATTTTAGAGCATATCAAATTGAGGTGATAAATTACACTAATTGAGTTAAAGTGCAAGAGTAATAAATTGTATGTGTGCTTGATACATGGTTAAGTGTAGGAGTTGCAAGGGGCAAGGAAGATATAATCAAATAGAGAAAACTTCTACTTATTAAAGGTTGGGAAGCATTTTTGGTAAGTAGTTACTAATATAATGTATATATATTTAATTTCTCTTGCATAATATAATTGTAATGTTATATATATGTTATTTTGGTTAATTTGATAAGCGATATGATTATTATGTTTGATAAGTTACATAAGTGATGACCTTAGTTATATGTAATGAGTAATTAATATTATGATATATGCTAAATGGTTATAATGTGGATTAATATTATAGTGGTGATATTAATAATAGTTTATGTGTGTGATTGATATAAAGTCATAATAAGGATGGAAGTGAACTATGAATTTAAGAAGTATGATTAAGTAATTGAGTTATTGTTATGATAAATTATTATGTGTTGCCTACTAAGTGATGAGAATGTGGAATATTGATATGGGAAATGTGATTGATATTATATGTGCATTCAAAGTGTGAAATGTGATGATATGTTTTGATATATGAGCTCTATATGTGATGTGATGATATGTGATAAATATGTGAGATCAATGTGTGAGAAATTCTTGGTGAGGCACTACTTACTGTGATTGTGAATTTCAATAGTATGATTGTGATGTGTTATGTTATGTTGTGCTATGTTGTGTTGTGCCTCATATGAATATTGAATGATGGTGAGGAAATGTGAGGTATTGTGTGATAGTGGGGCTAAGCCGGATGGATAGCCTCTACTAATTATGAAATCTGGGGCTGAGCAGGGCAGATAGTCTCAGTAATGGTCACGTGTGAAAATATGAATTGTAAGATGGGCAAGTTGAGCCAGGCATATATCTACCCAATAATTTTATATGTGAGAATGTGAGAACTGGGACTGAGCCGGGCGGATAGTCTCATATATGCATGTGAGGTGATTCCAGCCGGATACTAAATTATGAGATTGTGATGTGAATGTGTGAACTCCTATCTTTATATGAATTATTTTGAGATGTTGTTTTCTATTGTTGAGACGAATGCAACTATTAAATAAAATGTTGAGAGGTGAGCATCTTTGTTTATTGATTATATATATACTCTTTTACTTGAATTAATATTTGTGAGTATTTAAAAGGATGTTTGTAAGTGCATATATGAATATACATTCTTCTGGTTATGTGAATTGAGTGTGTATACAAAGTTGTGGAATAAGGGATTTGATATATATAGGGTATGATTTAATTATAAGCTAAATTCTGTATACTTTGTGTATACTTTCAGTATACTTGCTGTATATGATTGGTATATGTTTGATAGAAGAGAGTGTTTGGATTGAGGTTGTGAATGAATGAAATATATTTAGAAATATAGACTTGAAGGAAGGTTTGAACCTTGCCGACAGCGAGCAACGAACAACTGGTGAACAGGCTACCTATAGGTACTGGCGATTGCCAGTCACTGGAGCTCGCTAGTCATCTTGCATGACAGCAACGACTGGCGATCGTCAGTCCCTCTTGGCAGTTCATGATGGTTATTTTTGGATTAATGATTATTTATTGGCTTAATGTTTAGATTAATTAGTTCTTGAGAAGTTTTTTTATATATATGTATTTATATTAGTGATTACTTACTGAGTTACAAGCTCACCCCTTTGCACCTAAATTTTTCAGGATAAGCAACAGTTGAGTCAAAGTTTGCATGCAATAGAGATTGGTAGGTGGGCCGGTGACGAGTCCGATGATTTCATAATTAGATGTTGTTATCATTTATGTCTGATGTTTGTACTTGAAATTCTTCATAAGTACAAAGAAGTTCTACTTATTAGAAAGCATATTTGTATATTATTATTATATGATAAGAAGGGCATCAATGGTAAATTATGAAATATGTATTATTTTATGAAAAATTTAGATTGTGCCACGTGTATAAGTGTTTGTTGGGAGTGTTACAATCACAATCTTGGATATAATGTTGCATATGGTCCTTTGACCTAAGGCGACAAGGTCATCCATATATGGTTGGTTAGAGTTTGTTACTGCTTACATACTTGTGCTAGCCACGCATGGGTATATGGCGTATGATGGCTTTAGTTGGTTATATATAGGGTTGAGTGATCAGCCAAGATGGAATTCATTACCCGGAGTGAACCGGAATAAGATCCTATGCTATATAAGTTATTCTTGATGAATAAGTACCTGGCCAGGTCAAACTTAACTTATCCAAAAAGAGTTTCGGTGCTAGAAAAGAGTTTCTAGGAGTAGTCATATTTTATTGAGAATTGAATTGAAGATGAGGTCATATGATTGAGGCAATCAGAGTTTGACTAAACCGTGACTCTAGCCAATATCGGGATCTTGTATTAAAGGGATATTTAGTGCACGGTAATTATGTTCTTTGGTTCTTATGGATCTGCGTATGGTATTCATTTCTAATTGAGTAGTTGTGATATCTATGCTAGGGGTCACTCACGACTTATGGGAACTAAATATGATTAATTGGGATTTCATATTTAGTATGAAAAGGTATTTCCATAATATTAAGTATTAATATTATTTCTCATTGCCATTTAGACTTGAACCTAGTATGTCACACACACAAGAGTTGCACATTTAAAAATTAATATTAATTTAATGATTAATTAAAGAGTTTAATTAATAAATTAAATTAATTGAATTTGATTTGCACGTATGCGGGGATCTAGCTTATCTCAAAATCTAAATTCAAAGATTGGGACTTTATTGTAATTAAATAAATATTAATTTGGACTTGATTTAATATGTGATATTAAGTTCAAGGACTAAATTAATATTTGCCTCCAAGTTTATTTATTTATATATAGCCCATGAGATGGACCATTTATATTAATAAAGATGGACTTAAGATGGGCTTTATTTAAAGAGTTTAAATTTGCCCATTAGTTGTCTTATTTGGTATGGAGTGGGCCTTATCTAAGTGTTAGAGAAGCCCATATGCCCACAACCTTAGCTCAACACATTAAGGGTTAATGAGGTCAAAGGCTAAGGTTATCCATGTAACCAAACAACACCCACTAACTCAAAAAGCAAAGCCATGTACATAGATTGAGTGTAAGACACTTAATTTATCAAGTGCATGTAGTTTAAGTGTGAGACACTTAAGCCATGACAATGCATGTAACTTGAGTGTGAGACACTGAAGTTATTATTATTATTAAATTAATTTTTATTTAAGTTAGTGGAGAGTGTAGAGACAACACACTTCTAACATATGTGACATTTTGAGAGCAAATTTGATATTCTTACAAAAGAGAGAAAAAAGTTGAGAGTGTCTTCTTCCTTCTTCTTCTTCAAGTGTAGAGAATTCAAATATACATAAGGATTGTGTGCTTTCAAGTTAAGGCCATTGGTGTACAAGAATTGTATAATACCACATCCATCATCCATTGGAGGTTGCATCTTTGTTCCATATATTCAAACTTGGAGGGGCTTTAACAAGCATATTGGGTCAAAGAAGAGAGGCTTGTGGGTAGAGCTTCACCAATCTTGGAGATCTTCCTTATGCAACTTGTGTATTTTGAGCTAGAGGCTTGACATTTGGGGAGTTTGAAGCTTATAGATCAACATCAACCAAAACTTGTCGAGCGTGCTACCAACTAAGGAGTTTTGTAAGTGTTACCAAACTCTTGGTTGATAGGTCTTGTGGTATGGTGGCATGACTTGGTTGTTTGTTGTTGAAATATTATTCTTGATGCATGTTTTAGCTATGTATTTTCTTTGTGATATGATCTATAGGAATGGATTCATATAATCAAAAATTTTAAATTTTGCATGTTTTGGTTGCCTATGAATCTCATCCCTTCTATAGGAATTATCAGAAGTTTTGTATACAGAAGAAGATATACAACACGCAATTAAGTAAGGAAGAAAATTAACTTATCTTTCCAGCGAGTAAAATTCATTCCATCAAAATGATCTAATTTGATTATAAGAGGATTAAAAAATTTGACGAAAATAGTATTAAAACCAGTAGCCTCAATTGTGCTAATATTTCTTAAGATTGTTAGAAACAATAGTATATAAATAAAGACTTTGATCATCTATTCACTGTTCTCAATAAATATTTGCCCCCACTACATTTGCTTCATGATTAATAGCAAATTCCTTCAGGATAGAACAAAGCCATAATAGTTTTTAGACAGCAAGTATCCAAATACTCCTAAGAACAAGAGAAAGAAGCGATTTTTGAAAAATAAGAGAAGAAAAGAAATTTTCATAACTTTTCTTTTAATAAAACATGTATTTATAATACTATAAGCTCTTCTTTGAAGCGATATTTCCAATAGCAAGAGGCACCAAAAAATAAACCACCCAGTAGTTTATTTCCTGTTGTAACTATCACTGTAAAAAAATAATAATTATTAACATATATATTATTATTTGAACCCAAGGCCCAAGTGCCCATCTTTGACCTATAATAATTTGTAGGTCTAAAACTTTTCTCCAACCAAACTTAACTCATTTGATGGATAAATTATTATAAATCACTTCATTCTTCTTCTCTTTGGTAATGTGGGAATTATATTACTAACTATTCCAATAATATTTCAACAACCACCGCCGCCACCACCACAATAAGACCACCGCCATCGTCACCACCAATGCCACCACACCATAATCCCACCACCACTGCAACCCCACCACCACCCCCATGACCATGGCTACCCCATCGCCACTGCCACCGCCACCGCTAGAGCCACTACCACTGCCACCCCAATCCTAAATAGATTTAATAATTGATACTATCATTTGAATCATAATAATAAATATTATATTAAATAAAAAGTTATTATAATAAATTTTATTAGAAAAAAATACAAACTATGAAAAGATAAAAAAACTATAAAATGAAAAGTTAACAAACAAACATGATTTTCTGTTTTTTATTTTCTACTGTGGAAAATGAAAAACTAGAAAATAAAGAAAATGAAAAGAAAACTAAAAAAGAAAAACAGAAAATGTTTTCCAAAACTAAACAACTCTTAATTTTTTTTTTGAATTCTCCGTTATCACCACTATCTACTACATTTTTTTTTCATTTTCCATTGTCATGCTTATAAAGATTGTATATAGTCTGTATTTGTGTTGTCGATGTTTATTTTTCGACTAAAGCCTTTGATGCTCCATAACCTTTTTAATTCAAAAAGTTACTATATAACTGCCTTTAATTTCGTGGTTCTCTCCCACTAATTCATACTCATCTGTAATTAACTAGTAAATTAACTCTAATTTACTAATTAATTAATTAATTATGAATCTTGGATCTCTTTATTAATACAATTGAACTTTAAACATGTACTTTTTTTTTATCTATATAAGCTATAACATCTGATCAGTTTTGACATTTATGCTGAATCCTAGAGGGGGGGGGTGAATAGGGTTGATGGAATATTTTTGAGAATAAAAAGGAAAGGCTATGAACCAACACAAGAACAAGTGAAGAAATAAAAGATAAACAAAAAATATACAGAAAGTATACAAAAATAAAACTGTAGAAATGAGAACAAGCACAAGAACAAACACACAAAGAACACAATGATTTAAGAAGTTCGGATTCTTAATAATCCTACGTCTCCACCTAACTTATCCTAAGTTAGGATTTTGAACCACACCAATCTTATTTCCCAAGATTGATACAAGTATTTTGAGGCTCACACCAAACCTTTACAAATGTGTTTTTCTTAGCTTAACACAAACCAATCACTAATGTGTTTTTCAAGGCTCAACATAAACCTTTATCCAAGTGTTTTCAAGGCTCACACTTAAGCGTTTACACAAGAGTTTTCAAGGCTAACTCACAACCTTTACAATCAATGTATTTTTACAAAGGCTTAACACTAACCCAAATAGAAAAGAAACTCATCACCCACTTCTTTAATCCCAAAGAATGAGTAGATGAAAGAATCCTATCTCTAACATTCACCCAACTCTCATAAGAAGGGTAGATACAAACTCAACAAGAGTTTGTTTACAAGCAATGAGTATTCAAAGAAATTTATTGATATGTGGTAATTAGCATAGTCATTTTAGTATGTTTCATGCATAATTAGGTTGCATTAAGTTTACATTTTAGCTTAATTATATGCATTTCATTAATAATTACAAATGCTTTTAGTTTTCATTGATGTTGATTAAATTTATATGCATTTGGATGGTTTTCTAATATTTTTGAAGTTTATTTGAGCTTAGGGAAGTTATATGGGAATATAGGAGTCATTCAAGGTCAAAGGAGGTGCAAAAGGTAAGTTTTGGAGTGTTTGGGGCTGTTAGTACTCGGCAACATCTTCACTAGTCGTGACAGTGAACAATCTTCACTAGTCGGCAACATCTTCATTACTCGGCAAGGTGTGAAAAGACATGACTGCTCAGACCATGTCGCACACTTTTGGCCATAACTCCCTCTACAGAACTCGGATTCAAGTGATTCAAGAGGCTGTGAAAAGATATGTCAGAGGGATACAACTTTCATGAAGACACTAAGACATAGATCCTTTGTATTAATTACAGAAAATGCCCTTGAAATGAATGGAAGTGTTAAAGTATATGACTCTTCACTAAAGAATGATTTGTACCATTTGGTTCATTAACTTCCGAAGCATATATATTCTTTATTATTATCTTTAGAAAGAAGAGCAGCAATATAGAATACTTTTAAACTATAGAAAAATATTAGAAATAAGAAGAACAACAAAAGCTTCAAAAGGAGAAAGAAGGCTTGAAGATTGGAATGGCAATTCAAGAGTTTGATTCTTTCTTCTTCTTTGTGGTTCTAAATTATATAACTCTTACTATATCTTCTTGGAAGTGTTTTATTTCTATGGATATGGATTAATTGTATATTGTTAGAATTTATCTTCATATCATGAACCATGGTTATTAATTAATGACAGTTAATCAATTTCTTCAAAGAATGTATTTTATGTTTATTGTTCTTAATGCTTGTTTATTTTTGGCCAACTTAAACATGATCATAGTTAGAATTATGCATTGAAAGATGGTAAAACTAATGGAAGAGATAAACATATCATGAATTAATTTAATGATTAGAAATAACTTAAATTATTCATGTCTATAATTTGGGATAAACTTTGCTTTTTAATATGTATGATTGATTTAAATTATTATGAGTGAGGATGAAAATTAAGCCATGATATTTCAATTATTGAATACATATTTAAAAAAATTATAATTGAAAGAGTAAGTTGATATATTATTGACTCAAGGAATTGCATTGCTCGAAGAATAATTTAATTACATGGAAAATGATTTGAGAGATAATCCCTAACAATTGCTTAAATTGCTTTACTTGTTGTTGTTGTTGTTTAGAATTTAATATGAATAATTATTTAATTTAATTTAAGTTAGTATATTGCAGTTTCAGATTCTATTTTTATTAATTAGAATTCTTGTATTAAATTTATTTGAGGCTTAAACAAGTATTAAATAAAATTAATTAGTGGCTAGTTCATTTAATCCCCGTAGGATATGATACTTGTACGCACCATTTCAATTTATGTGTGAACAAATTTTTGGCAACGTTGCCGGGGATTAAGTTGGGTTAACACAAATATTTATTTTATTTAGCTTGATTTAAGGCACCATATGTTTTAATTATATTAGATAATTTGTTTGTTGTATTTTATTATTTAGTGTGTCATTTGTATCCTGCAGGAATTTGTTTAAGAGTGAATGCACAATACTCGTAGTAAAAGAATAAAGTCTCTTATCTACATAGTAGAGATTTCAAGATTAGAAAGAGAAATTAGAAAGAAAAGTAGAGACGAACAAAAAGCAATGGAGAATCCGCGAGAACCGGAGAGAACATTGTTGGATTCGGCTATGCCGGGTCTAGATGGGGCACAACAAAGCATCACCAGGCCAGCTATTAATGCTAAAAAATTTGAGATTATACCAACTCTTTTGCAAATGCTTCAATCAAGTGTGCAGTTTTATGGGTTATCTAATGAGGATCTAAATGTTCATATTGCTAACTTATTGTAGATTTGTGATACGTTTAAGTATAATGGTGTGTCCGATGATGCAGTTAGGCTGAGGTTGTTCCCTTTTACACTCAAGGATAGGGCAAAAGCATGGTTGAATTCCCAACCATATACACTCCAAATATAAACAAATGGCACCAATCACTTTTGAATATAGATAAAACCTCATGATATAATAATAACATCAGTAATACTACATAACCATCATCATTATATAAATATATACATCATATATACATAGGTGAGAGTACTAAATGCCAATAAAAATAATAATCTAATACATAGGTATCTATGAGCATAGCATTTCTCTCTCTCTCAGTAGAGACTCTAGTGCTGAGAACCTCCTATGAAGCACTAGTCTCCAGTAGCTTATGAATATGTTAGAATTCATATTGGAAGGTTGAACCACCTTCTCTTTTTTCTGATTTTGTTATTCAAATACATATTGATAGGATTGATTAATACCACTAGAGCCTCATTTTCTACCTTTATGTTTGCTTCCACCTTTGGGGGTCAGGGAGAAGGCACACAATCAACTTTCCCTTGGGAAATCTGTATAGGGTCCTGATGAAATGACATTTGGCCTTCAAGATTCTACACTTGGCCATCAGGAATTGCTATTTCATAAGATAGAATGTTGCCCCCTAAGCCTTGCACTTGGTTTTGAGGATTTGGTGGTTGCCTTGAGGAATTTGTAAATTGCCCAAGTGAAATGTTGTCTGACCTTGGGGTAACGGTACCTGCTCTTGATGAACATTGCCCTCCGGGCCTTTTTCTTACTGAACATCCTCATGGTTGTGAATTTACAAGCTGAGGACTTAGATTTTCCTTGTTACCACTAAGAACCAGATCTCCATCATTAGACTTAATAGGAGATGAATGTCTGGATTCTCTATGGGGTTGAACCATCACATTTGAAGACATTTTAGGACTCCCTTGCTTTAGATAGGCTTCATTCATCTTGGTAAATGAAGTTATTATCTCCTGAAAACTCTGGTTAATAGCACAAAAAAATTCTAAAAAGTATTGTTCATTCGTGCTATCGAATCTTGGACCTGCTTTATTTCTTATAACAAGATGGTTTGGGCATCAGTGCCCTCAATAGTAGTTGCAATAGTATTAGAATTTTGGCTTGAATAGCTAAAATCTGGTGCCTCGATCCAAGTTTGATCCTGAAGCACCCATTCTCCATAAGTTTGTTGCATTTGAGCACCTATTTTTACAGGCGTATTGGTAGGATTACCAACCTAGAAAGTTTATTCTCCATTTTTAAAGTTGAATATTTCATTAGAATGGGTCCCACTGAGTGTGCCAAAAGATTGTTGGTGCAATTTTCAGCTAGACCAGGTTTGAGCGTGCCAGGGGAGATTAATTCTCCAAATGAATTCTGACTTATTCAGACGGGTGTGGGTTCTCAAGCACCTTTACCATAATTTGCTTGAGTTCCAATGTATTTTGGAATTTGTAGCAGTAATAATTGATGAATAGTAATTGTAAAAGGAAAATTTTACTGGGAGTAATGATAAATAAGCTTGGGCAAATGTAATATGAAAATTGTATTTAAGCAACAGTAAGTACAAAATTGCTAGAGAAAAGTGTAAAATTGCTAAAAGTCAAAGAAATGGCTATTAAGAAATTGCTAATGATTGATGATTGGATTGATTGTTTGTTGATGATTGTTGATTGTTGATGATAATTGTTGATGTATTTTGGTGATTTCCCCCCTTGCTACTGCTTGTCTTCCTTTTATAATTCTCCACCTTCTTACAGAAGTCCAAATTTTTCTTTAATCTTTCAATAATTACCTTCATTAATTTCTGTAACCTGCGTCATTTGGTGCTACCTCTATTAGCTCATCAGTCCAACGTTACTCTTTCTAGTTCCCTGTGGAACTTTTTTCAACCAACACAGTAAATTCTTCACCAAATTAATATAATTGGGCTGAGATTAATGAAATGGGCTCATTTTGGACCTAAAAATTAATATTGGGTATAAACAGTTGGTAAATTAGTTATATTAGTACTGGTTAAATATTATTTTCACTATTCTGAATTTACTATATGAGAAATCTTATCTAATAATTAGTATATGTGTCTTTATGACTAGCTATGAACTAATAGGCAAATTTATTTTTTAATTCTTTTAGTTCTTTATTAATTACATTGTATCAACTTTATAGTAAACTTTTTATCCGTAGAAATATATATATATATATTATGTATTTTTATTTTCATAAATTTTTTTTCTAATAATTTTTTTAATTATTTGATATTTTTAAAATTAATTTTATTGTTTATGAAAAATTTATTTATGTAATTTATTTCATATATATTAATATTTTTAAATTAATTACATAGGTTATTAATTACCTAACATTTGTCATTATTACTTCTTTAATAGTTACACCTAAAACTATTATACTACATTTCTTTAACTCTGATACAAATGTACCCTAAGAGTGAGCTTTGATCGGGTTAAAGAAGGTATTAACATCCTTTAACCTTATTTGACAAACTTTACAATATTAAGATTAACAATTAACCCCCTTAGTAATTTACCCCTTTTGAGTATATTTTATCAATTAAACTAGAAGTAGGATAAAGGCCTAAAAAAAAGCTTTTTGTTGAAAAAAATACATATTTTTTATTTTCTATCATTTTATGAGTAATTGAAGTAGGGTAAATGCCTAAAAAAAAGCTTTTTGTTGAAAAAAAATATAAATTTTTTATTTTCTATCATTTTATGAGTAATTGAAGTAGGGTAAAGGCCTAAAATAAAGCTTTTTGTTGAAAAAAATATAAATTGTTTATTTTTCTATCGTTTTATGAGTAACTATAAATTAATTTTTTGTTCATTTTTCTACATTAATAAACTACAAATCAAGCCTACAAAAAATGTATAACTCAATTTAACTTTTTATGGTGATTTTATTATTTTTATCTTCTATTTACAAGTTTTAACATTTTATTGTCACTTGTGTATTTTTTTTTTTTTCAATTTTTTCATGGCAATTCTTATGAGAAAATGAATGAATTAATTTTATTAGTGTTGATTAAATATTATTTTCATCGTTTTAAATTTAATATATGAAAAATTCTATCAAATAATTAGTATATGTGTCTCAATGACTAGTTACAAGCTAATTGTTTTAGGCAATTTTATTTTATAATTTTAGTCTTTATTAATTGTATCATATAAAATGTATACTAATTGTTATGTGCAAAAATGTATAAATATATATTATATATTTTTATCTTCATGAATTTTTTTATTAATTTATTAATTATTTGATATTTTAAAATTAATTTTATTGTTTATGAAAAATTTAATAATTTAATAATTTTAATTATTTCATATATATTAATAGTTTTTTTTAAATCAATTACACAATTTATCCATTACCCTTTATTTACCAAATAAGTTAATAGTTACATATGTAATTATTATCCCCAATTTCTTCAACCTCAATTTAAATGCGCCCTAATTGTTAAGGAATTAATTATTAAACATAGGGTCCATTTATTTTTATAAAAAATAAGGGTGGGAATCGAAAATCGGAATGGATGATTCCAATTCGTATTGTTTGTTTAGCTAAAAATTTAACTAAGATTGGGAATGAAATTTCTCCATCAATAGGAATCACCATTTCCCTTACACTTCTAAGGAATGAATTCTCAGAATTAAGTCAAACCAATTATAAATTGGTCAAATATTTAAAGGTTATAATATATTATTATAATTTATAATATAAAACATATACATTAATAAAAATAATTATAAAAATATTATAAGAAATTTCTTTGAAATATTTTTTATAATAATTTTTAAAAATTATAAAAATATTTTAGAAAATATTAACAAATAAATTAAAAATATTTTTTTATAATAGATAATCATAATGCTAACTTTTAATATATAAAAAATAATTATAAAATATATATATATATATATATATATATTTTATTGCGATTTCAATTTTGATTCCGATTCCTTAATAAACCAAACACTTTGTTAAAATTTTTATTTTCTTTCTGATTCCCTTTATTTTGATTTTGGAATATAAACCAAACGACCCCTTAATATTTTAAAATTTGTAAAAAAAAAATTAAAGGGTTAAGACCATCTCCAAGCCAGCGGCATTTTCAAGTTTTGCCATTGGGTTTTGCTCCAATCCATCGGCATTTGTTGCCGCAAAATGCATAAAAATTCATTCTTTGCTACATATATGCAGCCGAGTTTGGGTTTGCTACATTTATACTTTTGTTTTTTTTTTTGAAATTTCAATAACAACCATTTTTTTTTTATCATTTGTTACAATATCATCCAAATAACTTTGTTCAATTTAGTCCAAATTTATATTATATTTATCATATTATTACCAAATGTATATCAATTTGATTTAATTATTATTATTTTTTACTTAAATAATATTAATATTATCATTAAAAATAATATTAATTTTTTACTTAAATCATAAAATTTTTTTTACTTAAATAATATTAATATTGGGATAGAAAAAATTAAACAACCATAGATTTGCATTAATTTAACAACCGATTTAAAATAACAGTCCACAAAAATATTAAAATTAATAATACCCAAAATCATACATTTAATTACATATAATTTAATAATCTGGTAAATTAGAGCCGGATCCACCAATATCATTGAAATATTCACCAAAAGCATTAGATGTAGGAGGCGGTGGTTGGTGTTGTCGAGATCTTTTATGCATAGTCCTCCTTTTTTCAGCTGTCAAAAATGCACGAAATTCAGGATCTTCGATAGAATTAAGATCTATAAACAAAATCTTATTTTCTTCTTTGAATTCCTGGACGGCCACCTTTTTTTCTGATTTAGTGTGAGCTTTTTTCAACAAATCAACAACCTGTCGATTTTCTTCCAGAAGAATATCCATTTTTTCTTCCAGAAGAATATCCATTTTTTCTTCGATTTTTGATTATTGTTCCTCCTCTCTTCTCTTCAATTTGTTTTTTTTCACGCCAATAGGATGTCCAATTGAAGAACCAACTACGTCAGATGCATTCAAATCAATTGAAAATCCTGAAAGCTCAAGAGATACTGGAACTGCAAAATCAGGAATAGGAGTCTCAGATCCTGATGATTCATTCATAATCTTATTAACTTGCCTCGAAGTGCAGCTATCATCTTTAAATTTTTTAAAATCTTTGACTATGTGCCACACGTGATCAAATTTAAAACCTCTTTTATGATGCACATCTTGCTGCATTAATATTTTTGCTTGAATTAACTGAAAATAATTAATTAAAATCTTGTTAGTATTGTTATAATGCAGATGAAGTAGACAATACAAATAATATAAATAATATTAAAATAAAATTATTACAATAAAATACTTACAATGTCTGCATTTGATGCACCACTAGGATGCATATTTTCTATTTGTCTAATGTACCCAGTTAATTTTCTTACAACTTTCTTAATATTGTTCAAACAATTCATGAACCTCGAAGTCCAAAGAAATTTTTTTTTGCTATGAAACAAGAATCATGCAGAAAAGATGTCGAGCGTGCTTTTGGAGTTCTACAATCACGCTTTGCAATTGTAGCAGGACCAGCACTTGCACAATATGATTATCGAGGATGAACATGACTTAAATGCACCAATTGTTGATGCAATAGAAGCTTTAACTGCAGATGTTGAAATGACGGTCGATGATAACACCTGGTTTGAATAATTTCTTACTAATCACAGATGAATTAAGGACAAAGATGCTCATATTGCACTTTGCAATGCATTAATTGAACATTTGTGGAAAAATTATTCTAATTCAAATGATTAAATTATTAATACTGTGATTTGTATTTTTGAAATTAATTAGCGCTTATAATATATTACTTTTTTTTGAATAACCTGGAAACTTTAATTAAAATCAGAGCGCAGTACATCACAGATAAAAAGGGGAGGAGTAAACCATTCCCCTGTACCAGACATAGAAAAAGCTACTATAGCTGAATGAGCAACTTTGTTCGCTGATCTTTTAATAAATAACAAAACATAATTATGCAGTTAATGTACCAAAGACCTGCATTTTTGAATCACAAGACCCACTGGTGACAAATCCATCACACCCGAAGAGAAAGCTTGAATTAACAGAAGACAATCTGACTCAATGACCACCGGGGACACTTTCTTTCAGACCAACCAGCTCAAGGCTTCCTTCATAGCTATTGCCTCAGCTAGAAGGGGGTCATACAGCCCTTGTCTATAATCATGCATTGCCATATGGAAATTACCATCTGAATTATGCGCAACACACCCAATACCCATCCTGGCAGATCCCAAATTCACACTAGCATCCACATTACATTTAAACACCCCCGGGGGAGGACGACACTAACTCTCCTGATGAACAGGACTTAAAAAATGAGAGGTCACTCCCTTTTTCATCTTCACCTCCTGCCACTGGACTTGAAATAGTTTGGCTTCTTGCAGTAAGAACTCAGCTGACTGAGAGGCATTCCTCTACACCTTGTCATTACAGTTCTACTACATATACCATAAAATTGTAGAAATTAGACTGAGCTCATCTCCCACAAACCGTTGGGCAAGAAACATCCACAGCTCTGAAAGTCATATGTCTGACGAGCCAAATCACTAAAGTTTGTTAACACCGAAACACTTCTAGCTGAAGAACAACTCACTAGACTATGAAATACTGTCTCCTCATCTGCCCCACACTTAGGATATAAACTATCTACAGCAACCTTCTTCTAAGTCAAAGCCTGCATCATTGGGAGACATCCCAAGAGCACCCTCCATAAAAAATTTTTGACTTTAGGATGGACGTTCAGAGACCAACAACTTTTCTAGTTCATCATGCCATCCCTCCTATCACTATCTTGTAAATTTCTAATTAATCGATACCCACTTTTTACCGTATAATCACCAGACTTGTCACCTTGCCAATACCAGCTATCTTCAATGACCTTAGAATAGAGAGGAACCGTCAAAATGCTATTCACATCTCTCTCTAAAAATATGTCATTTAGCAAATCTGAATCCCAAGCCAAACCATCAGATTGTTTCAAGGAGTCTACTGATACATTACCTAACTGTTCCGGCTGGTCAATCTGGTTATATGGATTATCATGATCCAGTAACTAAGGATGCCCCCATACTTTAACACTATCTCCCTTTCCAACCCGAATTCGAGCATTTTCCTTCAGAAACTTTTGGGCAGCCATAATACTTCGCCACGTGAACGAGGGATTCTGACCCACCTTAGCTTCAAGAAAGGAATGAGTAGGGAAGTATCTCGCTTTCAGAACTCTAGAAACCAAAGAATGAGGTCTCGATAATAGCCTCCATCCTTGCTTGGCTACCATAGCTAAATTAAAATTATAAAGCTTTTGAAAAGCAAGACCACCGTCAATTTTAGCTCTACACAAGTGATCCCAACTCTGCCATCTAATGCCCCTATTCTGGTTACCTATTTTGCCCCACCAAAAGCTATTCATCATCCTCTCAAGTTCTTCACAGAGAGATACAGGAAGCAAGAAAACGGACATCACATAGCTTGGTAAAGCTTGCACCACAGAATGAAGCAACACATCTTTTTCAGCTCGAGAAAAAATTTTAAATCTCCATCCTTGAAGCCTTTTCCAAGCTTTTTCCTTCACAAACGAAAACACCGCTCGCTTATTTCTCCCAAAAACTGATGGCAACCCCAAGTATTTACCATGATCAACACACAAATTAACTCCAAGCGAAGAACAAATATAAGTGCTAATTTCTTCCCCTACATACTGGCTGAAGAGAATGGACGATTTATCAAAATTGACCATTTGACCCGAAGCCTCTTCATAGCAACGTAAGCAGTCATTTATCAAATCACACTCCTTTGGAGAAGCTTGAAAGAACACAATGCTATCATCCGCAAAGAATAGGTGTGAGACTGTAGGGGCAATTTGAGCCACTTTAATTCCATGTAACTCACCCGCTTCACACTTCCATTGTAACAATGCAGATAAACCTTCTGCATAAAGAAGAAATAAATACGGAGACAACGGATCTCCTTGACGGAGCCTATGGCTAGGCACTATAGGGCCCATCTCAATACCTTTATGCACCACCTTATACGAAACCGTGGACACAAAATGCATAATCAGCTCCATAAAATGATCATGGACTCCTAAGGCTCGCATCATATCATGAAGGAACTTCCATTCCACTATATTATACGCCTTTAACATATCCATTTTCAAATAAGCCCACCCAACTTTCCCTTGAGTTTTCCTCTTCATGTAATGGCTGATTTCATAAGCAACCAACACATTATCAGAAATGAGATGACCTGGAATAAAAGTACTCTAGGTTCTGAAATAACTGAATCCAGCGCCGGCTTCAAATGATTAGCTACAGCCTTAGACATGATTTTAAATAGAACATTACATAATGCAATAGGGCAAAACTCAGAGATCTTAGAAGGACTCTTCACCTTAGGAATAATAATAATATTAGTTGCATTCAACTCGTAGGGGAGCGTTCTAAAGTTCAGATAATCCAGGCAAAAAGAGGTAATCAAGCCACCAATAATATCCTAATGCTGTGAATAAAAACCCGGATTAAAACCATCCGGACTAGGGCTCTTGTCCGGATGCATCGACTTGATAGCACTGAGAATTTCCTCAGACATAAAAGGCTTAATTAGATCCTCATTTTGCTACGAAGAAACTCGAGAATCAATTTTAGAAATAATGGCCTCATCATTACATCCTTGGGACTTGAAGATAGTAGAAAAATAATCTGTGATATGCTCTCGCAACCCCGAGTCCCAACTTAATCTTTGACCTGAAGAATTAACCAAAGAAGAGATCTAGTTTTTCCTATTTCTGGAAGAAGCATATATATGAAAGGCTTTAGAATTGGAGTCCCCTTCTCCAAGCCAAAAGAGCTTGGCTCGCTGCTTCCAGAATTGCTCTCGTTTATCAAGTAAGGACTAAAGATAATGAGAAGTTTATGAAATTAACCCCGAATCTTCATGTCGACTTCGTTTTAAATTACCTAATAATCTCACGAGCAAAATTATTTTGAAGCTTCTCACTCTATTGAAAGGAACCGGTCATGCAACTCACATACGTATAACACGTAGCGGAATAGTGAGCCCGACTAGGGTGAAATTTCAGAAAATTTCACTTGCACACCTCTTCATCCAATGAAAAAATCCAATCACCAAGATCCAATTTGCAATTTATACATAGCTAAACACATATATACAAGCATGTATATCACAACATCAAAGGATAGGAAGTTATAAAACTTACATGCTCCTTTGATTCGATAAAGACCACAATGATCTACTAGTTTGGAATGAATGATTCAACACTTGAATCACATGCCCTAGTCACGCAAGTGTGTGACCTCTAGCTTGAAACACCAAGCTCCACCAAATCACTTTCTTCCTTGATTTAGTCAATATGCAAGATCCCTCTCTAATGACCCTCACCAAGAGCTTGCACTAACTTTAATCACTTAGGAAGAGTATTGAAGGTTTGTGTGTTGTTTTCTTTCTTGTTATTGTTGCTCACGTTTTTGTCCTCCAAGAACATCAACCAAAGCTTTCTAACAATGGAGTTAGGTTAACATATGCAACAACTAACAACCTTAACATAAAGACAAAAATATGTGTAGAGATTGCCACCTCACCATGACATCATCATGACATCATGTATGACATCACTATGACATCATCAAATTAAATATAAATTTTATACTGTTTAATAATTTATTTAATAAGATCCTTCATAAATGTTAAATTTTACATTTAGATTCATCCATAATTTTCATAATACAAGTTTTGAGTAAATTTTCAAAACAATTTAAGGAATTCAAATTTTTTATAAGGGGTAAATCTAGACAAAAATATTGATATTTATGGAAGATCCAACCAAATAAGTTACTAAAAAATATAAGATCTAAAATTTACTTAAATAAAAAAATTTTGTAATGAATTTTTATCATAATATTAAAATAATATTTTATCATAATTTTTAATTTAAAATACAAAAATTATTTTATATAAATATTCTTATTTTTAAATATAAAAATTTAAAATAAGATAATTTATTTTTAACGTGAAATTTTTTTGAAATGATATAAATGACAAATAAGCAAAAAAATGTTATAAATAGTAGAAAAACAAAACTTTAACGACTAAAAAAATATTTTATATTAATAAATTACACTTTATTCTATAATTGACAGAAAAGTTACCAGAGAAATGAACTAGTGTAATGGAAATAAACTTTAAGAATGTCAAAATTTATTTTTTAAAAATAAATAATCAACTAATATATTTGACTAAATTTCAGAAGGATTTTAATAATTTACCCTATCAAATATTCAAGGCTTTTTTATTATACTTGTGAAAAATAGAAACCTTTTCATTATGTCTTTAATGATGTTCATAATTTAATACATAGCCAAATACTCATCATTTGACTTTATAATAATATCATAAGAATTTATTATTTTTATAAGATTTAACTTTGGTTCCTTCTCGAACCACATGTTTCTTTTAATGAATGAAATACATTTTCAAATTGTGCGACTCAAACGCAAGTCTTAAAAGATAAACTTGCACTACTTCAATTCCCATATTTTAAATTCAGTAACTCGAACTAGGGGTGTTCAAAACCCGCCCGGCTCGAATATTCGAATCGAACCGAACTATTAAGTTCGGTTCGGGTTCAATTATTAATGATTTGTAGCTTTTCGGGCAGAATCGATCCAACCGAAAACCTAAAAATTAATTATTAATATATATAAATATAACAGAAATATATAATTGGGGGTGCTAGTAGTAGTGTGACAAGGCAATGTTTATATGTTGTTAGAGGTTGAAGGTTCGAATCTCAGCTACTACCTATTTTTTTGACCTTTTACTTAGTTTTCTAAGCGAAGAAAATAGAAAAAAAAAAAAAGCCTTCAAATGGTGTGGCTATGACTCAATCTTGCATCTTCAAGCTCAAAGGCACGCACCACAGCCACTTTGCTACTAATAGTTATATGTTACTTTATGTCTTTACTTATTTTTATTATTTAACCGATTACCCGAAAACCGAACCAAATATCCGTCTAAATTTTTTATTTCGGTTCGGTTTGAATTTTTAAAAATTTTCAAGTCGGAACCCGACCCAAAAATCCGATTGCACACCCCTAACTCTAACTTATATATACCTCATCAACATTAAGCATGTAATATATAGATAATCAACTCATAAATATCAAATAATAAATGAAATTAATTTTTTAAGCAAGCTTCACAATCACTATTATAAGATAATTGCAATTCTAATTTATTTTAGGGATAAGTTCAATTTTGATCTCTGTGATTTCGCTTTTCTGGCAAAACTGGTCTTGTATTTTTTTTGCCATTTAAATATTATGTGTTTCATATTTCTTATACTTTAAAACCTTATAAACTAATATCATTATTATTTTATGAGAAAATATTAATATAATATGAAATTTCAATGATAAATTAATTCTATATAATTTATGATCAATCTAACTAATTGATTTTTAAAAAAATACTGTAAATTTATTTTTAAAATTATTCCTTTTTATTCATAACAACTTTAAAAATACATCTAAGCATGATATGTTGCAAGTTTATTGTAGTTAATTGAATGATATATTACTCATTATATGATTTTACTATAAAAATCTATATTATTTTATAATTAAAATATAAATTTTGAACAATTTTATTTCGAAAGGTATTAAATTGTAAAAAATATATAACACAAAATAGTTAAATTTCATAAAAATAATTACAAGACCAATTTTGCCAAAAGCTAAAATCATATGGATCAAAATTGTACTTAGATGTGTGCAAAACCAAACCGAACCAAATAACTAAGCCAAACCGACATAAATTTTGAACAATTTTATTTCAAAAGGTATTAAACTGTAAAAAATATAAAACACAAAATAGTTAAATTTCATAAAAATAATCACAAGACCAATTTTGCCAAAAGTTAAAATCATATGGATCAAAATTGTACTTAGATTTGTGCAAAACCAAACCGAACCAAATAACTAAGCTAAACCGACCAGTTCGGTTCGATTTTGGTTCTTATTTTTAAAAGTCTGAAAATTCGGTTAACACGATAACCAACAGAAAAAAAACTAGTTGTGCTATATATATATATAAGAAGCAAATTACGATGTGCCGAATCCAGCCATTGTAACTTAAAAGGAATAGTTGATTCCTATTTATAGTTGGTTTGACTTGATTTCTAAGAAAATCAAAATTCATTCCTTAAGAATATAAGGGGAATAGTAATTTCTGTTAATGGGGGAATCAATTCTCATTTTCATGCTAAATTTTAGCCAACTAAGGTGGTATTTGATAAAACTGAAAATTAAGTGTTGAATGCTGAATATAATAAACACTGAATTTTTCAAATACTGAATTAAATAAATCTGTTTGATAACTATAAGAGCTGAAAATCATAAAAGTGATTAATTTTACATATTTAACCTTGTGATATTGACAAGTGAGTAATAATTTTTAAATAATAAG